>JAGDQP010031883.1:0-20152 GCA_022664845.1 Lepisma saccharinum
CTGGGTAGGACTCATTTTGGGCTCATTGGACTAGCCACTTTCAGCTTTTGGGTTAGTCAAATAAGGATATAGAGGTGTCTAAAGTTTGGGAGCTAACTTCAAGCTTATCCCTCAAATGTTTGGGCTCTCCGAAATTTCACTTGGACTGGATAGAACTGATTGTGGGTTAGTTGGGCTAGCCACTTTCAGCTTTTGGGCTAGTCAAATATAGGAGATAGTGTGTCCAAAGTGTCCATAATGTAGAAACTCTATCTTAACGATCCGCCTCTGAAGCTTGGGCCACTTGGTACTCAATTTGGGATGGTTGAACTAGCCGTTTTCATCTTTTGGGCTAGATAAATAAAGGAGACAGGGATGTTCAAAATTTGGGGCTTACTTCACGCTAGGCCCCCAAATGTTTGGGTCAGCTGAGATTTTATTTGGGTTGTGTAGTCCTAATTTTGGGCTGGTTGAGCTAGCCACTTTCACTTTTTGGGATAATCAAATAGAGGATATAGGGGTGTGCAAAGTTTGATGGCTATCTTCACGCTAGACCCCCAATTGTTTGGGCCAGTCGAGATTTCACTTTGGCTGGGTAGTACTCGTTTTGAGCTGGTTGGGCTGGCCACTTTCTGCTTTTGGGCTAGTCAATAAAGGAAATAGGGGTGTCCTAAATTTGAGGGCTAACTTCACGCTAGTCCCCAAATGTGTGGGCCAGCTGAGTTTTCACTTGGGCTGGGTAGGACTGGTTTCGAGCTGTTTGAGCTAGCCACTTTCAGCTTTTGAGATAGTCAAATAAAGGAGAAAGGAGTGTCCAAACTTTGGGGGCTAACTTCACGCTATCCTCCCAAATGTTTGTTCTAGTCGAGATTCCACTTGGGCTGGGTAGTACTCTTTTTGTGCTGCTTGGGCTAGCCAATTTAATCTTTTTGTTTAATCAAATAAAGGAGATAGACGTGTCCAAAATTTGGGGGATTACTTCACGCTAGGCTCCTAAATGTTTAGCCCAGCCGAGATTTTATTTGGGCTGGGTAGTACTCATTTTGTGCCCGGTGGGCTAGCCACTTTCATCTTTAGCGCTAGTCAAACAAAGCAGATGGGGGTGTTCCAAGTGTCCATAGTGTGGAAACTCCATCTTAACGATCCGCCACTGAAATCTGGGCCAGGCGTGATTTCACTTAGGCTGTGTAGTACTCATTTTGCGCTGGTTGGGCTAGCCAGTTTCAGCTTTTGGGCTAGCCAAATAAAGGAGATAGGGATGTACAAAATGTAAATAGGGTGGGAACTGTCTTAACGACCCACCACTGAAATTTGGGCCAGGCGTGATTTCACTTGGACCAGTAAGTACACAATTTGTGCCGGTTGAGCTAGCCACTTTCAGTTTTTGGGCTAGTTAAATATATGGTGTTAAAATTTGGGGATTAGTTTTGAGTTTACCCCCAAATATTTTGGTCAGGCGACATTTCTTTTCGGACAGGTAATAATACAGTTTTAACAATTTTCAGTTGAGCTTAGGCTACCCGGCGCCCGTTATCACGACACTACAATAAATAGATTATACAATGTAGTGCCATAAATTGAACTTTAAACTGCACACTGTCTCTCTGTTCTTAAATTTTCTATAATTCCATAGAGACTTCCCCAGTAGCATACAAACCTGTTTTAAACGTTGATTTTAAGTTTAGTTCGTTGATTAAATGTTACCGGTTGAGAAAAGTGAGTTTAATTTTAAATAATATTTCAACAGATTCAACGTGTATTCAACTGTTACTTTCAACTATGGTACAGTTTTTGTTTGATGGGATTTTTTTTAATTTAATGGAATATAATTTAATTAAAAGCCAATTTAATGTCAATAACTACTTTTTATGTTCTCTGTTACATGTTGAAAACACGTTGAATTTCAACCTAGACTAGAACGAAAATTTGAATTCGTTGATAGGACGTTAATATTACGTGCTTTTAACTATTATATTGAACTGTGCCCTATATTATATTTCCAAGTTAATTATATACAAATTATGCTTAAACGTGAATAGAATAATTAACTATGTTTCTCATGTTCTTCATTTGGATGTTGAAAACAGATTGAATTTTAAACTATATTTCAACGAACATATAATTTCCTTAATAGTTGAAAATATGGAGTATTTTTCAACTATGACATAGATTTCGCTTTATATGCGTTTCCTAAAGCGACATATTGTACTTCTTGAGAAATACACATTTAATAGTGTAGCGATGGTCAAAGTGTTAAATAAGGGAAAATGCACATAACAAAGAAAAAGGAAATTTTTTTTTTCTTATTCTTACATGATGGTGAACCGACACGTCTAAATTTGTGGTGTTTACAAGACTGCTCTTTTTTATAGGTACCGTAAAAGTGTAGTGAATCCCAAGGTGATTACGTGGTCCAGTTGTAATGTGTCGAGCTGCCAAACCTGAGTACGGAAGGTTCCAGCTTCGAACCCTGCAGCAGATACTTGGATTGTTTACTGTTGGGAAGTTAATACTGTATAATATGATGAAAGCAACGGACAAAGTACAACTAAATGTATATATCAACCGACAGCAACCATGCTGTTTCGGCCAACTTCATTGTCCGCTTCTTGATTTCAAGTAATTTCTTCTCAAACAATATTCAACGTCGAATAAGCGATTGAACAAGAGGACATTTCAATACATTTACAACGTTTCGGTCCTAACGTTTAATCCACGTATTTCTAACGTCCGTGAGTAGAAGAGGACACATTTTTAGGTTTTTTTTCTGAGCCTCTGATTGGCCGAGAGTTTTATGACGTAACAGTAGTGAAGGGTTGTGATTGGTTGATTGTGGGAGAGTCTTGTGACATCAGAGAGCATCACGTGATCTTAGCGTCGCATTGGGCGGTCATATTCGAAAAAAATTAGAGGTTGATGACATCACAGACCGTCACATGACCTTACCGTAACATTGGGCAGGAATATCAGAAACAAATAATCAATATAATGACTGTACCATTGGGCGGCCGTATCAAAAAAAGATTAACGAATATACTGACTGTAACATTGATCGGACGTATTAGATATTATACTGTTTGAGCTTAGCTTTTCTATTTATGAGAAATTTATAGTTAGACATTACCCTCAGAATTTTGACTATACATGTGGAAAAATTTAAATATTGGCAGAAAGCGTTGAATTGGGTAGAGCACTCGTTTTTATGTTAAATGGTTAAACGCTAGAGATAGAAAATACTGAAAAGTTACTTAGAAAAATTAAAATAATAAGGAATACCTTTTTATTATTTTCGGTGAAGGAGAGATGGAATATACCTTCTTCGTCAGACGAACAGAATGAAATTAGAATGATAATGAACATAGAAAATACTATCTTTTTTGTTTGTTGAATAATCTTCGACAAACGAAGATATGGGTCAATGAAGTCAATCTTTAAAATGATTTCATTGTTTCAGTTACAGAGGTCACTTTAGTCAGGAGTAAACTTTCGTATATGTTATCGGTATGAGAGATGATTTCATCTTTTGGGAAAAGGTTGAAACCACTTTTCCTTATTCATATTACTTCACTATGTGTACATAAATGAGATACAAGGTTTAGTTGATTAATGTATAAATTGTGTATATCTTGTGTACATGAGATATACATTTAGAGATTACACCGATTTAGAGTTCTTTTCCTTGTAGCTGTTGCTTGACAAAAGTTAATCATTCTATTTATGTGAATTTTACAGATGATATCTTAACTTGAAAAGTGAGTAAGGCGGGATATCAGTTGAAACATACAAGTGCACATAAAGTAGTAAATATTGACTAAGCTATGTACGTATTGTGAGCTGATTTTATAGTTTGGAAAGAGCTAACTTTTCCTGATGACAAACGCTTGTTTATGCGTTCTAGATGTATCATACGTGAATTCCAAATGTGAAATCAGTTTGTATCAAGATATAGTGGTCAAGTGCCTTAATCATTAAAATGTTTTGCGTTCAATCTACGTCATTTGTTATTTTTATATGATGTGTAGGGGTAAAGTTTTAGTTTTTGTATGGACCATGCGTAGTATGCAGATAAGAGAGTCCTATATAATGCTAAGTTCATCGATTGAATTTTCATTCTTTAGTGTAAGATTGAAGTTATTATATCATACTCTGAGAGTATTTTTGACTTTGAAAGTTTTTTAACAGTTCTTGACGTCAGATTTTCAAATAAGCGTTTTATTTTGTGGTGATTGTTGAAGGAAATTTCAATCAAAGGTAAATAATTTTTATTTAAAAAAAAATAGGTTTCGAGGGGACTTGATAAACTATTGTTTTAGTATTTTAATGGATTTTGAACAGTGCTTTTTTGCTGGACTTTAATGTGGTAATTTGAATTTAAATTTGATTTATTTTATCTATGGCCTTTGGGTATTTATGGCTCAGAGTGAAGGATGGAGGGGGGAAAGCATGGTGAAACATTTTCTCCACGGCTTATATAGAAGGCACCATCCCGGCATTTGCCTGGTATGACTATGGAAAAAACCGTGGAAAACCTCAGGATGCTCGGCCGCAGGGAATCGGACCCACGACCTAATAATTGCTATGCGAATGTTCTTTTCTTTAAAAATACCGTATAGACTTTTCTTTGAATTTAAATTTGATTTCTTTTATTTATGGCCTTTGGGCGTCTATAGTTTAGGGTGAAGGATAGAGGATGGTGGAATATTTTGGCCAGGGCTTATATAGAAGGCAGCATTTGCTTCGTATGACTGTGGAAAAGAACGTGGAAAACCTCAGGATGGTCGGCCGTAAGGAATCGGATCCATGACCTAATAAATGCAATGCGAATGTTCTTTTCTTTTAAAATACCGTATAGACTTTAGTTTAAATTAAAATTTGATTTCTTTTATTGATTTATGGCCATTGGGCATCTATGGCTTATGATAGAGCATGCTGGAAGGTTTCCGTCAGGGTTTATATTGAAGGCACTATCCTGGCATTTGTTTGGTATGACTGTGGAAAAAACCGTGGAAAAAATCAGGATGGTCGGCCGCTGAGAATCGCACCCACAAGCTCTCAAATGTTATACGAACGAACTTTTCTTTTAAAATACCGTATAGACTTTGGTTTGAACTTGAACCTGATTTCTTTATTTATAGTCTTTAGGCATCTATGGCTCAGCCCGGATGATAGAGTAGGGGAAAGGATTCAGGAAGGTGTTACTCAGAATCTATATATTGGAGGTGCCACTCGTGCATTTGGCTAATGTGAGTGAGGAAAAACCTTAAAAACGTAACTCAGAATGTTCAGCCCCTAGGATTGAATGCAGAGCGTATCGAAAGTTACACGTATGCCCTTTAGATATCTAAGGCCCAGGCCGGGGGTAGAGGAGGGGAAAGGATCCCCCCCTTTGAAATTTGGTTGTTGCTTACAGTAGTAAGGAAATCCATAGCATATCGAATGGATAAGCAGTGTAAGTAACACATACGTTAGATGCGTTACTTGTGATAATTAAGTTTTATTTTATGTCCTTTGAGCATCCATGCCTTATATGAAAACGAACGATGTATTCAAAAGAAGCGTTTCAGAGGACTTCATAAACTAAAGGGTCATTTTCAAACACGCTTGCCTTCCTTGGACTGAGTAGTTATTTGAATCATCTTGCTTACGATTTGCGTGAGTAGTCAAGAGAAACTTCACACAGAGGTGAATTTGGGGCTTTCTATCAAATTTTGACTTTTTAGCTATTATGTCAAACTTTTGTACTATTTCTTAATATCACTTGTTTTATTTATACGTATGTATGACCAAGAGTGAAAATTAATTTTAGTGACTTTAGCACAATCAATTAAACTTTTCTTAAAATAATAGTAATGATGATTAAATAACTTTCTTATTTTAGGTTTTGAAATGGAAAAGAAAGTGAAGACTACACTGTGTTCCGTTCCTTCTTCTTCTTCTACCTGAGCGAAACTTAAAGGTAGATTGATTTATTTTTTCAAAAATAAATGTGAAGAGTAAATGTTAAGATATTCATACTCTATCGTCAGAGTATATTAGTGGGATATCCTTTTTTTCATAAGGATGTTGTGCAAAGAATGTTTGTTAGTATTATGTAGGTTATGTGTGTATGTGTAAACATTGACTTGTGAGGAACTTCTTTAAACACCGTGTTGTGGGGAATCTATATATGTGTTATGAGAAATCTGTTTAAACGTTGAGTTGAGTGTAATCTAAATAAGCATCTGCGCATGCGCAAAGTAAGATCAAATAATTACACCATCTTATAGAATTATATTGATAATATTTAATAACTCACATTATGCACGTATATAGATAATAATATAGCTTTTATAAGGAATATTTTAAATAACTAATTTGTGAAGAAGAAAATTATGTGAGTACTTTGTGAAAGAAAAAAGTGAAATACTATCTACTTTGATTTTTGTGCTGGGACACAGTTTTTGTGAACAAGGAGTTATATTTTGTATATTATTTACAGGAATCATCTTTTACAATCAACTTTCTGTATAAGCAACTGAAGTATTTGAGAAGGTCAAGAATGGATTGCACCACCGGATTCGCCAGTGCTGATCATCTTATGCTGGCTGAGAAGGTTAAAGGATTTGCCGATTCTGAGTCGATGTATGAGAACTGGGTCGAATTGTGCCGTTTAGCCATGCAGGGAATACTACCCAGACATTCTGGTAATGTTTTTAACTTTTTGTTTCATCTTCGGCTTCTATCCCACTCTAATTTGAATAAGATATTTGGTGCATATCTTCATGCAAATAAATTGATTCAATTAGGTAATGTTGGCTTCCTTGACTCTTCCCCTAGCGCTAGGCTGGCTTTCCAGCAGGCATTATATGCTATTGACTTAACCCATTGACGAAAATAATGGGAGAATGCTTCATCCTCATGTTGAATTTCTTTCTGGATGAATTCCCGTTGTGAGAGATTATATTCAGGAAGTATATGTGTCTACGAATTCAGATGATTCATTGAATATTGTGCCTCACAGTCGGGACTACTTTCTCTGCTTTGGAGAATCTTTTCCTGATTCTACTGAAAGTTCTATGCCTGCTGTAACAAGTTCTTGTGTATCTACTACTACTTCTGCTCCTGTAAATGTAGTTACGTCTGTATTAACGCAGGCAACCCCATTCGTAACTACGGTAAGATCTATCTGCAGTCCGATACCATCTACTTCTTTTGCAACTTCTACTTCTTTTATTCCTTCTCCAGCTACTTGATTAACTTTTGTCGATAGCTTTTCTTGTCATACGGACTGTGTTCTTTCTCCAATAGGTAATGAGATATGTGATCAAGCCTACGATTTATATGAGGGATGGGGTACTCCTTTGAGTCCTGATAGGATGAATCATGTTATAAATCATGTTGATCAAGTGGAAGATAATATTATTTTGCAAGAGGGAACAGGTGATGATCACTTTGAAATTATAGGTGAACGCGTTCGCGATTTCGATAGTTGCCCTCTGAAAGGTAGGGAAATCTCCATACGTGCGAGAGCCGGAAACTCCAGGTTAACCACGGTCGAGTATGTTGAGAAACTTTTTGATTTTGCATTAGAACATTTGCTTGGTAATGTGGATCCTCAATCCTGGTTAGGATTTAGTTTAGAAAGTAGCAATGACGTCAATGGGAAAGACGTCTTTATTCCGTGGCGTAGAAGGATCCATCTCACTACTGAACATATTTTACGTTCGATTGAGAATGTTCTCAACTTGAATGAATCTTTCCTGTTAGCCGATAGTGTAATCATTAAGGCTAATACGTCCGACCCAATTCGCGGACAAGGCGAAAGGAAGAAGCGAAATAATGATAGGTATTTACCTCTGGAGGAGTACTTACAAGCACACATTATTCCAGTGCCTAAATTGGCAGCTAACTCCTATGATTGTTTACCAAGAGCTTTAATTATGGCAGAGAAGAGAGTGCTTTCTCAGTATGAGAAGGTAAAATATATAAAAAAAAGCATCCTAAAAATTGGGAAAAGGAAGCTAAAGATCTTTGTAAACGAGCAAATAATAATATTTTAAGTTTGGGTGGGAGTATTGAGGTTATTGATCAATTTTAGAATTTTTATGGTAATCAATTCCGAATTGTAGTTTATGTGTTAAAACCATCTAGTCGAGACCCCGAAGTGATCTATAGTGGGAATGTTGAAACCAGAAATAAATTATTTTTGTTTTATCATAACCAGTATTTTGACGTTATTGAGATAATTACTACCTTTTTAAGAAGTAACGGTTATTGCAGGGATTGTTTGAAACCAAACAAACGTCGTAGTAAACATAAGTGCCAATACCTTTGCGAACAATGAAAGGAGTACCATAATTTTGAAATTTCTGACTATGAGAGAGCCCTTACTTGTAATACTTGTTTAAGAACTTTCCCCTCGCAATCATGCTATAATAAGCATAGCACGAAGGGGATAGGAAAACCTGTATGTTGCTATGTTAAACTGTGTAAACAGTGTGGTGTAAAGGTTGATACCCAAAAAAGAAAGAGTAACAATCCTCATGTATGTGGAGATCGATTCTGTACTATCCGCAAGTTGTACGTTAATGAGGATCATTTTTGTTTCGTACAAAAAACGAAACTGAAACTTTAAACTGATTTTTGTTATACAATTTATGATATTGAGACCATGCTACTCAATGAAAACGAAAAACGTGAACGTGAACACCGGCCAAACCTCATATGCGCCTCACACCACTGTTTTAAATGTAAGAACCATATGGATGATAATTATAAATGTTTTCAATGTGGCAATTCACAAGGTGAAAGGGACTTTGTGTTTTATAATATTGAAAGCTTCGTAAAGCATGTTCTCCAACAAGGTCCTAAGTTTAATACAATGGTTTATTTAGCGCCTAACGCCGATTCCGAAATTTACGAAATTCGATTCCGTATTTGTTGCACGTGCTCTCATTGAAAAGGAAAAAATCACTCCTAAAATAATAAGCCAATGTGCGAAAATTATCCAGATGAGTGTACGTAATATTACTTTTAAAGATATTTATTTATGTCCGTGAAATTATCAAAATTCCAGGCTACCATGGGATTAGGCGAAAGTTTAAAGAAGGGAGATTTACTGTTTTTGTTGAATACTGAAGATAATCAAAATTATAATGGAGCATGGCCAGAACTTGAACATTTTGATGATGAAGGAAAATCAGAAAGTGAACGCAAAGCTTTGAAGGTTTGGCATAAGGAGTGTGTGGAAAAAGACCTTACATTTAACTCACAACGAGAATTATTAGTACACTGCAGGAATGATGTTCATATACTATGCGAGGCGTTCATTAAGTTTTCAGATTTAATTGAACAAAATACTGAAGGGATCCAGTGTTTTCTTCAAGTAAGTACTATTGCTGCGTGTGCGATCGAATGCTTTTGATCTTTATGTGTAGAAGAGAAGAGTATTCCTGTAATTCCCCCATTTGGGTATCGACAACGTAACCCTCAGAGTAAGAAAGCATTAAAATGCTTAAAGTACATGGAATTCTTAGGTAATTATGTTTCTACTCATACGGCTGAAAACGGAGATGAAGTTCAATTTCGACGATTTAAAGTGGACGGGTACGATAAGAAACATCCTACTGCCTATGAATTTTATGGATGTTTTTATCATGGTAATTCATGCATTAAGCAAGGTCGTCACTTGTATCTCAATGACACGAATGGCGAAACATTAAATGACTGAGATATTGTGACAATGAGGAGAAAGAAATATTTAGGAAGTATATACTATTTTTAAAAAAATTATGATCGTTCACTCCTTTCACCAAATGTTTTGATAGTACTTTTCCTATATTCCACATATATATATACAGTTATTATGAGGGATCTTTAATCTACACCCATTACATCGAATAGGATTCTCCTTTAGATATGTTGGAACAGTTGTAGAACACATCCCTCCACTACATAAACACCATCACAAAATGTACACAAAAAGTCTGACATTTTTCACTCGCTCTGTCCTTTCCTGTCTTTTTCCAGTAACATATCCTTTGTACTTGACATGAACACTTTCACCACTCGCCAAAGACCATATTTCATGTTTCTTTTTAACACATCATCATCAATCACTTCACGATGATCTTTATATATATGATAAAGTTCACTTAATGTAGATGATTTTAAAATATTTCTCCACACTGCTTTTCTAAAATGTTCTTCAATTTCTTCTCCTGTTACCACCTCCCCTTTTAAATATTCTAAACATGCATGTCCTGTTTTATTGTATTCATCATAGAAACAACCTTAACATTCCACATGAGTTTGAGGATTCCACTTCTTTAATGCAATTTTTATCTACAAATTGCTTTTTACACTTACTCATTAGAGTTTTCAGTTGATCACTTACTCCAACTAATCTTCGTACTGATATTCCTCCTGTTGATGATGGTACGACAAGTGAAGACCTCACTATTACTCTGTTAGATTTCACCAAATTTGATGAACCCGTTGATGATGATGATACTGGTACTGTTGGTGATACTACAGTTGAAAATTTCACTATTGCTCGGGCAGATTTAACCAAAGTTGATGATCCTGTTGATGCTGCTACTGCTGCTGCTATTGCTGTTCCTAAGGGTGTCTGCTTTATGCTCGTATTTCCAGAGAAGAGACGTTTCTTTGAAGAATACACCACTCCATCTAACACACGCTTCTTCGATGTCTCCTGCTTCCTCGGAGCTATAGAGGAATAAACCTCCTAAATTTCGTCGTCATCCTTCGCCTCTTTTACTAGAGAAGAAGATGGTAATAATGAAGGAGATAGTCTATCAGCCTTTACTTTTGACCTTAAATAACTATATATTGTACGATCTCCTGTATCCTCTTCTTCTGCGTTACCATTAGCAAGTAGAGTCAGTGTCTCGACAACATCGTTATCTCCCGCTGTTAAGTCCACTACTTCTCCTACACCTTGTTCATACTTCTGCTGCTGCTCTGCCATGACTGAAGCTCAACTCACTGTATAATGATGTATACAACACTACTGCCCTCTATATATTCTAAACGTTATCAAGATGATATCATAAGGTCATCAGATAGCAATATGAGTAATGAGGACATAAACAAGATATCAATAGCGTCGCCGTCAATGACCATATGACGTCAATCCTCAAGTCCTGACTTGCACCGTCTAATGTGACAACCACGCATGACATATATTAAACCATTTGACAACACTGTGATGATGTCATTCAAACACGTTGCACTGTAGTATAACACCGTTATCATATGATCATCTCGTATGAGTCATCAATCAACTACGAAAATCCATAATATTCCTTCGCTAAGGTCATGTGATGCTCTCTGACGTCGCAAGCCTCTCCCACAATCAGCCAATCCCAACCCTTCACCACTGTGACGTCACAAAACTCTCGGCCAATCAGAGGCTCAGAAATAAACTAAAAGTGTGTCCTCTTCTACTTACGTGCAACTGTGGCTCATGGGCTCTTGACTTTTTAAAAGAAAAGGCCCATAAATTAATATACATCTGACGAGGTTATATACCTAGTGCTAATACATGTAAAATTGCAGAAATTGTGTTGAATTTCTGTGGATTACGGTTTTTCAAAGAAAACAAAGCTTTAGATAAAGGACCCCGCACAAACCTTATGAAAACTGGATTTCGGTGGAATTGTCTGAAACTGTGATATGTTGTAGATCTTGTTATCCTGAGAAATAGCCTCCATGGGCAAAACCACCAATCACTGCCCATTTGGCCACTACGAGGCCACATTTTGAAAACACTCGACGGTAACAATATTCTTGGATTTCGGTGGAATTGCTTGAAATTTTGATATGCCGTAAAGCTTGTCATCCTCACAAAAATCTCCATGGACAGAGCCACAAATCACTTACCTTTTAGCCACTATGAGTCCAATTCGTTCAACACTTGCGAAGATATATGCCGAAGGGGGGAATGGGCTCTGACGGTAATGATTTTATCCAGATAAAATATCTGAATGTGCAGGCGTCAGTTGCGGCTGGCGAGCGACTGTAGCTCAGTTGGTAGAGCTTTGGTTCGCAATAGGGCGGTTCGGATTCAAATTCCTGTCAGGCCATTCTGACTGGGTTTTTCCAGAGTTTTCCTCAGTCCCGCCAGGCGAATACCGGTGTGGTACTTATACAATGGCCCTGCCGCTACCTTCTCTATCCTTTTGACCTTTCTCTGGACATAGACAATCCCTAGTAGCACATGCACATCTACCGACATTTAAATATCCCTCTATGGCTTTCGATATTTCGATATTTGCCTGATGTCGGCCAACAGGATGGAAGCCAGTTTGCCTTAATTCCATAATGGAAACATATACACACTAAGTGTGAATTGCACTAGCAAAGAATCGTATGAGTGGAAAGTAAGTATGATGATTACAACGACGTTTCATTAGTATTTCTAGGTTCTTTGGCAACTATGAGGCAAGTCTCACGTTAAGGGTACAATAATGCTAGGCGAGCACTCACCCGAGTTCCGTGACATTCACATTAATGACCAGGACCATCGTTCAAGTGCTATCAGGGCATTGGTCGGTGAAAAGAACTGGAAAACGTCAGTCAGGGCATTTGCAGCAGAGTTTTTGAACCCGCTTGTCTTCCGAGTACCGACTTGGTGTCACTGCACACGAGGTAGTAGAGCCGCGGCAAGCTATGATATTAGCAAAAATTGGCATTTACATTTGCTTTTTGGGACAGATCAACAACTTTCACCTAGCCCGTCACGTAAGAGGGATGACGTTCCTCAGTCATTGCTGAACCGGGAAAGGGATGAGGAAGGTAGCGACCAGAGCCATTTCAGTATAGGTAGCATTTCCATAAGGTTTGCGCGGGATCCTTTCTCTTTTGTTACATGTGAACAATACTTTGCTTAAGAGAATACACTTCAATATTTTACACGGGACAAAAAGTTAAATTCTCCGAACTATACAGATACTAAAACATTACTAAATGACAAATTTTCTGTAATACAAAAATATATTAAAAATAAATATTAACCATGTAACATAGGTGATTAATCATCCATTAAGATGGGCACGTGCTGCGTGAACGGTGCATGGAGTATGTAGAAGTAGTGCTCTACGTATTTGTTACTTGTGGCACAAAGTGAGGTCGGGTGATCACTGATCAATCCCACGCTCGACCGCTCTTAGCTCTCAAGGAGAGACCAGGAGTACCAAGGATACTCTGATATTCAATTTGATAGGAGGTTTAATGCATCTCAGAGCACCAGGCATGGGAGCACTAAAGAAGGTAGCACTTCAGTGTCCTTGGGCGGGGTTTTGAATCCGGTGCGCTTGATGCCTTCGTTATTATTCTATCTTTCCTATCGTACTAACAATACAAGCAATATAATTGTACAAATAAAAGATAAATACTATTGTTTTCAAAATGAGCCACGGATCAGCTAAGTACAAAATATAAAGGTCAAATTCAGGTTTCTCATTATACAGGGAGATTCCGGAATACGACTTCAGATATTTATTAACATAAGCACCATAATCATTTAGATATTAGCCATGCCGAGATTATGTAGCACAACAAACATAATTAGCAGCTACTTTTCGTTAAGTAGCCATGTTAGACACCAAATTTGGACACTCCTATCTCGTTTATTTAACTAGCTAAAAAGCTGAGACGGGCCCCGACTATCCTAATTGCGTATAAAGCTGATTAAGTGAAATCTCACCTGGTCCAAACTTCAGTCGTAGAGGGTGAAGATAGAGTCTATAAACGCTGACACAATTAACTCGTCTATTTGAGTAGTCCTAAAGCTAACAGTGCCTAACCCAGCCAGCCCAAAGAGAGTACTACTCAGCCTAAGTGAAATCTCGCCTGGCGCAAACATTTGAGGGCCTAGCGTGAAGTTAGCCCCCAAACTTTGAACACCCCTATCTCCTTTATTGACTAGCCCAAAAACTTAAAGCGGCTAGCCCAACCAGCTCAAAACGAGTACTACCCAGCCCAAATAAAATCTCAGCTGGGACAAACCATTGGGGGCCTAGCATGAGGTTAGCCCCCCGAAGTTTGGACACCCCTATCTCCTTTATTTGACTAGCCCGACCAGCCCAAACTGACTTCTACCTGGCCCAACTGAAATCACGCCTGGCCCAAATTTCAGTGGCGGATCGTTAAGATGGGGTTTCCACATTATGGACATTTTGAACAGCCCTATCTTCTTAATTTGACTAGCCCAAAAGCTGAAAGTGGCTAGCCCAACCGGCCTAAAATGAGTCCAACCCAGCCCAAGTGAAATCTCGGCTAGCCCAAAAATTTGGGGTTAGCGTCAAGTTAGTCCCTACATTTTAGACGCCACTATCTCCTTTAGTTCACTAGTCCAAACGCTGAAAGTGGCTAGTTCAACCAGCCCAAAATGAGTCCTACCCAGCCCAAGTTAAATCTCGGCTAGCCCAAACATTAGGGGGCAAGCGTGAAGTTAGTTCCCCAAACTTTGGACACTCGTATTTCCTTTATTTAACTAGCCCAAAAGCTGAAAGTGGCTAGCCCAACCAGCCCGAATTGAGTACTAACTGACCCAAGGAAAATCTCGGCTGGCCCAAATATTTGGGGGGACAACTTCACACACGCCATAGCGTGACATGTCAGGCAGTCCCGGCTTCCTGCCTCACCTTGTTTCCCAAGTATAACATAGAATCTTTCCCTTATCCACCGGCTCTGTAGTGTCCCTGAATCCTGATCGAGTGCTAGCAGACCACCAATATGATGGCAATATAACAGGTTAGTAAGATCTTTGAATTTGTAAAGTTGAACTCAAACTCCTTCTCAACATCTCAACTAGGTACGTCTAATTATTTCGAAACTCGCTATAAACTTTAAGAATGCCTGTTGCAGACCTGGCATCCCGAATTAGGTAGTTCTCTTGTAAACTGTCCATACAATGATTTGCTGGAAATGTATACTTTTTCTTATTACATACAGATAGAGCTCTTCAAGCCATGATTACAATATATTGCTATAGGACAAGCTCTGAAGCTTGCTATAGAATAGGATACTTTAATAATGTAAATATTTCCTATCCTTTGTTATTTTGTTGTCATAATCTTTTCTTTTAGTTTTATAATAAAAACCGATAAAATATATGTGTGCCTCCATAGGTCATTTTGGTAGTGAGAAGTTCAGTGATTTACGCATTCTTCTGGATAAAAGGTAGATTTCAGTATAAGAGCTGAACCTTACTCCGTACCTTAAAACGATATACCCCCTACTGCGGGTTGGCGAAGCCTGGCTTCACCCCAACACGCATTAATAGCATGCGTGAGTAAAGTGATATTTCATAAGGATTTTCACTTCAAGGTTAGATTAGGTTATGTAAATATTTCCCAATATAACGATGAGTTCTAGTTGCTCCGAAATGTGCAGTATCAAGTATTACTTTGTAAAAATCTTATGTGGAACAAGCTACACAAATAACGAAAACATATAAGAACAGACATTTAATTATCACCGTCCAGAGCCTGAGATACCTACACTAAAAAAAAAGCTGTGTTAATTCAACACAATGCTGTGTCCCAATATGACTACCACTTTTAACACGTTTTTATTAACTCGCTTTCTTGTCTGTCTGTTCGGAACAAATTTTGCAATCGATTTCAAACTCACTTCCCATCATCTGATTTCTTTGAAATTTTGTAAACTTGCTTGCTTTCGATGACAATACAATATTCAATCATTAGATATACAATAAAGTAAACCAGTTAACTGTAATTAATTAATTAAAATAATTCGAAATGATACTTAAATGCGCGCAATCCCGCAACTATTTTGTAAAATTTGGGTTGCCTATCTCGCAGTGAGTTTAATATTCATCTATTATACATTAAAAATTAATTGACCCTTTTATGCATGCCTTTTTGTACCTACACATTTACATAGCATGGGCCCAAAAAACCGTATTTTATTTTTATGAGGTATTACAGCAAGTTGATATTTGGAAAACGTACATAGATTTAAATATTTATTTTAAGACTTTTGCCAGTAGATTATAAATCTTTTAACAATACTTTCGTAAAAACTGCGACCAGTAAAGCAACCTTATTTACTTTACTGTTTGCACACTTTCACAAATAATCTCCTTTCAAAAGTATCACAAACAATATAATTTGTGTTACAAATTTTGAAAAGTATGTATGTTAGTCCAATTCCGAGAAGTAAATATTCGCAAAAAAAAAGAGAATGAAACGTTACTGAAACACAGAGCTGAGAGTGTAACACGCTACTGATCACAACGGACACATAAAACTTTGCTGTGTTCCTGGCATAATTTCTTCAAGCACTTGTAGTATACTGTTCTGGACTTCGTATCCCTTGATGTAGGACACAATGCACATCTTCTTTTCTGTTGTTTGTCACCACTACAGTTTTGCTCACTAGTTTTAGTACTTGTACCGGGAATTGTGATGAAATTTTCCATGTCCATGTAAATAGATTTACTCAGATGGAGATTGGCAGATCTTACGAGTATATGTGGTTGGATCATTTCCATTGACAATTCCTTGATGAAGAGTTTTCTCTTGTCTAGAACTTTTTGGTGATACATGGGATGTTGGGCACAATAAAGAATAAATTCATTCAGCGTAACAACATCCATCATGTTACACCAGTAGAGGAAGTTTGTTTTCTCGCAGTCACCTGGCCATAAAATTTGAGATTTTAGGCAATTAACTTGATGTTTTTGACGTTTCTCACGACCTTTGGTGGCCCCTACCATATGGAGGTTCCTGTCTTAAAGGAGAAGAGCGTGGGAAAGTTGCCCCCTCCTTTCCTGGCCTGCGCGCAGGTTTTGGACGCATGTATGTTGCTTATTGGGGTAGTCAGTCTACAACCAACCACGTCGAAGGCAAGTGCTATTGAAGTTGTTGTTACTCTACCAGCAGAGGAGCCATGCTGGGTGGACGAAGCCTACGGATATACTCGGTCATTGAGGATTGGTTTCTCGACCATGTCATGCTCTGTCTACGGTGCTTTAATAAATGTACTACTCCATGCAATCATATCTGCTTTAAACATCGCGGAGGCATGTATACCCTTGAGGATAATCATCATAGGTAACGGTATGACCGGCATTTTGATGGAAAATACCAGTGCCGAAAAACAAGGTGTAATAACTTTGAAGGTCTGCAAATTTTGGAGTTAAGGGAGTGGGTGGATAAAATTTAGAACCAACTTGAGCCTGGAGATAATTCAAATCAAAGTGTTCGAAATGGAAGGGATTCAGATCATATTGACCATGAATGCAGTATTTGAGACAAATCCAATGACAAGGACTTTAGGCACATTACCCAGAAATAAATTATCCAGGTTGTACGTTGATACATTTTGAGGAATGGTGTATGTACACGAGTTTCGACTCTCGTTAATGGTAATTTTGCAGTACTTTTAAGCATGTAGCTATTTTACTGAAGAGCCAAATCATCTGATATATTCATACGGCGGGCATATAGTGTAACATCCTTTAACTCAACCTTAAAGCTCTCATTTTGGCCTGCCATAAGACAGAATGTATCTTTGCTACGATACAATTCTACGCGAAGAGTAACCTTATTAGGGAGAATACGGTCGACCCCTGCAATATCTGTATGCAGGTGTCCAAACATTTCAAAGGGAGCACTGCCACCAACATCAGAAGCACGTTTTCGAAATACGCTGTTTGCATTGCCTAAGGTATCAAATTGACCTGCAGTATCCTTATACCATAATGCACTTGTCAAATGTGTGGATATAGCATCCTCGGAATAATTGAGAATGGTTTCGATATATGCACAACAAGGGTATGTACCATTAGAAGACGAAATCAACTTGTCGTTTAAGGCAATATCTCCTTAACTGAATAGAGAATGGAGGAAATTATTAACGGGTCCGACAATATCAGCTGCAACGGGTGGAGGCCCTATTGCTGCTATAAGAAGATTGGTACCATCACCACGGAGAATTCTACATTTAACGTAGAGGTAGAGATATGCCGGATGAATATACTCTGCAGTGTCTCTGGGAATAACAAATTCAATAGGTCCTTCTGATGTTAATGTGGAAACAGGTCGATATCCGACCATGCGTGAGGATTGAATGTTAGTTTGCGTCATGGGTACAGATACCAAATCAAATTCATTGGTACAGCACTCTTTACTGCCGGGTGTAAAGAATGACATGTTGTTTAACTAAAAATATCGCGTGCTTTGGTACGACGTCTTTTACTTATTTTTCGAGGCTTACCAACACGGCCAGGAGCTCTTCGCTTACGTGCCCGTCTCCTACCACTTCCAGTAAGCAAATAAGTCATTTTATTTGTCCTTTTGTCTTTAAAGCCGATCCAGCTTCGTGAACGCGTGCTTTGATTGATTCCTTGACGGGACGATTTTCTACCATATCCCCCCAAACTTGGATTCTTGTCTATAATCCATTTACCCCCGCAACTTGGATTTGGAGGCTTGCCCTGTGTTTTCAAACTTGACATTTAGTGGATGAAAGATTAGAAACTGTAATGTATGATGAGGATAAAATCTTTACGAAAGAAAATATAGTTGCATGCTTAGAAAATACAGAGTTTTAACGAAATAAGAAATTCCTGCAATGTCGGAAGAAGGCAACATCAATTCATTTCGGCAATCAAATTTCTGATGCCTCAATCAGAACGAAAACGGGGAAAGAAATGTCTGTTGAATTTTTAGATCTGCTAATTTCGCCCAATTCCAAAACGAAAAAACAAAACACAATCGAACATGTGGAAGACTACGTCAAGAAAGGTAGCTGTCCTTTCAGCGTCCTGTAAGTAACTTACATCGATGGCACTTTTAATGAGTTTGTAGTCTTGTTTTACTACCTGATGAAACTAGAGGATCACTTTTTTTTTCATTAACACGTCTAGGCAAGACTTTTTTCTCAATATTGTTAGTGGTGTTTATATAATGGACTGCATGCTCTTGTTTCCAATTTACTCTGTATAATGTATACAACATGCCAAAGATTCAAAATTAGGTTTAAACAGAAATGAAACAAGAATCCATCAAGCAATATATAACGTAAAGCTCCATGTAACTATCTTTCCGAAATTTGCTTCAACATCCCTGCAGTGGACACCTCCGTCTATGGACTAATAACTGTCCCATTTGTGTTTGTTATTGCGAGTTTTCACTGTATTGAGGGAGACATAAAATGACAAACAACATTTCTACAACAAACCAACAGATTAGAATTAGCTTTGATAGCTAATAACGCTATCGACGCAAAACGATGTGAAATAATTAAGTAAAATAACAGCGACATCAGTATCCAAAATAGTCTACATCTATGCTTTAATCTTTTGCCTACTTCAGAAAAACGTCTGTGTCTTCTGAAACAGTAAAATATTTTCTCTTCCGAGTTAATTATTAATTCATATTGTATTCACTGGAGACTGCAGTTTTCTTTAGTTCGTCCACGACTCTTCGCTTACGATCCATGGGCGCACTCTAGTTGTATGTAGTAACGATGAGGCATTAGTTTGGTTGAATCGAATAGATTCCACTCACCTCTGATAGCATCCATCCACTCCCCATACACATTCGCACCAAACAGCTTACAGAGACATTTAGGACAAGGAACTAACTGTTCATACTATTTCGTCCCTGAGTTTTCCCCTTTATAATGTAATTCTCTTCCAAACAAAAAGAGCAACTAAATTTTCAGTAGTTTTGTCGAAAAAAAATCCGAACACGTTTCCTTTATATAGAAAACTTAGATACAATTTTAATGTAAAGACAAAAATGATTTACATCCACCAGTACTGAACTTCTGCTGGTGCGATTTGCTTGTTAGGATAAAAATACAACACATCTAATTGGATATTTTGTGTGTAATTTTTTTTATGTTCTGGGTGTAAAGGGCTGCTTGCACGGCAGTAAAATATAGTTTGCGTTTTCATATAAGAAACCCCTTCAAACAAAGGGCAAAAGCAAAAACAAGAAAATATAAACTCGGAGCACATGTAAAGAAATTTTCGACATCAAACTGTAATCACTGATCCCTCTTGTTTGTATTTTAGCTAGATTTCGAAGAAAAATCTACCTTTTGAGATCGGTACGATATCTACGTATATATATATATATATATATATATATATATATATATATATATATATATATTAACACGCTAGCGGCCA
>JAGDQP010031884.1:0-21652 GCA_022664845.1 Lepisma saccharinum
TTTATGTCTGTGTATCTCTGTATATCTGTGTTTGTGTGTGCCTGTGTCTGCCGAATCTCTCACTCTGAATAAAATACAGTGGCGATCACAGTGAGAGCTTCGACTCTCCTTTCCCAATCCGTCTGGTCAGCGTGGGAGCAGTAGACCAACTCCTCCCTTCGGGGAGAGGCCTCATACACTAGTGGATTGAATATGGCTGTGATTTATTATTATTTATTTATATTATTTATAGTATTTTTTATCATTTTCAAACATAAAGAATTAAAACTACTATAGTCTTCAATTTTCTTAGAGTTGCTTTATACCTAAGCCATTACCGCCTTGCTATTTAAGGAAAACAGAATCATCTTATAGAACATGACAAGTTTCTAACTTGAATAGAAACATGACGTCTTCAATATACAATAGCATTTTTATATCTTCTCTTACCTCATTTTTTGTATACATTTAATTCACAATAACTTTTTTATTTCTTCTGCTTCCTCATTTTATACAGTTTATATTTTCAGATCTTTAAAGTATTGCTACACTATATATAGTTCCTACATCCAACAGAAACATGTCTCGTTCAATTCAGAAGAACTTTATTTTTATTTGTTCCACTATATCGTGTTATACAATTTGTAGTTTCAGAACGTTAGAGTATTAAGTATAATATATTTAATTTTCAGAAAAGTTTCGCCATATGTTTTACTTTGAACTTTCAACAATAGCTTAATTCTAGTGTTAATTCTTAGGAATCACATAAAACTCCAGCCATCAAGCCTAAGCTTGACTTATTAGTTTAGTATAAGTTTT
Source organism: Lepisma saccharinum (assembly GCA_022664845.1). Classification (NCBI taxonomy): domain Eukaryota; kingdom Metazoa; phylum Arthropoda; class Insecta; order Zygentoma; family Lepismatidae; genus Lepisma; species Lepisma saccharinum. The sequence continues at coordinate 799 of JAGDQP010031884.1, forward strand.
ATCTGGAGGCTATCGCATATTTTAAAGCGTTAAGGTACAAATAAATTATTCTATTATGTGAAAGCTCTTTCTCGCTAAAGGATCAAGCAATTTTTTTCTGTCCTTCTTCAATTTTGGAAAAATGAACAACAGATGGCAGTGCAATTTTTAGTATGATTCAAACAAAAGAACATGTTAAAGAAAGATAGGATGAGTTATTTAAAGTATTTATTAATTATGAATAGATAATGATAATTACCTGTTCATATACTATTTAATTCAATGTATAAATTATGTTGTAGCTAATTAAAAAAATGCTAACTTATATGTCAATATGATCATTTTATATATATATTTTATATTTTTAGTGTCTTCATATAAATTACAAAGTTAGGACTTTTTCAATTGAATTGAAACATAAAGTTCTTTCAACAGCTGCCAAATTTTTATGTTAAATCCCATGAGGATTATCATATGTCTTTAAAGAATATTTCCTAAATTCCGTATGCTGTCCCTCATCTGCTTGAAACATCTGTTAAAGAAAATTAAATTAGTATTAATAGTTCCGGTCGCATTACAAAACAATCACTCTCACATGATAAAAGGAAGAAACTAAATAACTTCAAAAATGTTTAGACTTTCGAATCTACGAAAAATATATTTTCATAAAAAAGGTGCTCTCAATTAGTAACATATTAGGATATTTATCTTAAAACTGCGTTATGTGATTCCTAATATATATGTAAGTTAGCGAGCAGTCAAATTATATGATAGAAATCTTGATTTTAATTTCACATGAGAGAATAGGAATTTGTGTGTCAAACTTTGAAACATTTTCAGACAGAAAAATGTCGATGTAATCCTATAATATCTACCTTATTCCTTAACTTCTGCCAAACTCCCTAACGAGTACAGTCACCCCCGGAAATCGTCAAGCACCACAACAATTTTTTATATTTTTCTTGTTAAAATCAATAAAAATTCATGAAAATTATTTAAAGGCCCTAACTTTAGCTTTACACTGCACAAACTGAAAATCCTCTCCTAGTTTTAAGAGTACACTTTATTCTAAACATATAAACTTAAGGTAACGCCCCGAATTGTTCAAATATAATAATGTTATCTCTCGGACTTTCTATCCTGATACATTCATTAATGGCGGGCAGCCCTCATAGAACAAGAGAATGGCACCAGGACCGTGCAGCTCCATGACGATGCGGACCCGTCCATGCTCCAAGACTTCTTTCGAACCATCCAGGCTGACTTCTGGCATCAACTCCAAACAAGCCCCCACCCTCATATCTCAAACATCCAACGCCACTGCTACAAACGCCCCAGACTGCACTAAAGTTTTTCGTATCAGTTCATTCTTATCCCATTCACTCCGTATTACTTACACTCCATTTTGTTCTTGTGTATGTTAATTCGCTTTGTTCTTAGTGCGTTACACGCTCCTGATATTATGTAACCAACGCCGTGCCGACATATCCATCGTTAAACTTGTGTCCAAAATATTATATTGGAATTTTATTACGCACAGTGCGCATACTGCCTGGTCTTTCCATTGTTGCACATGTCCTACAATGCGAATTGAAGATTGAAATCAGAAGCCTCGGCTCGAAACTTCTACGACCACCAGAGTGGACATATTCGATGGATGGATGGCAAACAAAACCCTGCTAGAAAAATGCCAGCTTAGGATATTCAGTAATACTTCATTCTAATACATTTTCAACCTGTTTACTCTTAATATTTCCATGTAATTTCATGTTTTTCTCGTAGCTTAATTCAATATGCTATGAAGGCTCAACTAGGTTCATTTACGTTATAATCAGATACGAAAACGTAAAAGGATCATGAAGTAATTATGATAGATCAGTTTCTGATATTATTTTTAAAATCCACTTTCTGACAGTACTGTTGATTGCAATACCATGTTTCTAATATAAAATATTCCATTTATTTATTTTTTAATTTCTCCTAATAACATAAACTTCTAGAAACAGTCAAATAAATGAGAAAACGATCGAACGCAACGTGATTTTCTACTGTTTTCCTAGCCTCCATAATATCAAATGAACAAGAACGAATTAAACAAGATTACATTTTTTTCATTGTATACAATGTGCGGTTTCAGGTGCTCTCTCACCAACGGAGAAGTACTTTTCCCTACTTCAGTGTAGTTTAACACATTCAGGACTTTAAACTTTCTTATATTTTTAAGTTTGAACACTTGCACACCCGTCGAAAATGTTACAGAGCTTATTCCTACTTTTGATTTAGAATTTGAACGAATAAGAAGGTAGTGTATTAAGGTTTTATGATAGCTAAAATCATATATTTTCCTTCGCGAAGTTACCGTATAACTGAAATCATTAAAAAATAGTATTATGATACGTCAAATCAAAGAGTGAGTTTCATAGATACAATAATTTGGTACTCTACGTTATTCTTAATTTTAATCAGGAAGCCTTTTCATAAAAAATTCATTAATGGCTCCATCTGTTTATCAGTGGTGTCATTTGGGGTTGAAAACAGAGTATAGAAACTGCTTAGAAGAAACAGAATTAAATTACGAACAAAAAAATTCTAACGTTTCATTTTATAAATTACTTCTACCATAATTCTTCATCTACACTTTCAAAACCTACACTTTCAGAAGATTTTATCCCAGATAAGCGTAATACTAGGTGTAACAACCGGGGCTTAAAACCTCATGCACCAAGGATAGTCCACTGCATCCCCGACAAATCCAACACTAAATTACGGTATCAAAGGGAAAATCGTAGTTGAAAAATATACTTCCACTTTCAATGCCAGTACCAAAAATCAATTAATGTTTTCATAAAGTATAAATCTCCTTCTTACCTGAGAGAGGATTGCCTTTAAAAAAATGAATACAAATATATTAATTCTAACGTTCCTTTTTATAAATTACTTCTACCATAATGCTTTATCTGTACTTTCAAAACATACTACCTGATTACGTAGAAATAACAAGATTTTATTACTGATGAGCGTAATATTCGGAATCAACGATCGGGATTTAAACCTCACGCACCAGGGATAGTCCCCGGCTTCCCCCTTGAAAAACAGCAGTCGAAGTTAACCGAATTTATTATAGTATTAGATTCACTTCGTTTGAAACCTGATGGATGAAAATGGCGCTGCATGTTACAAGGTATGCTATCCTTAAGTGTATGATGTATTAGTCAAATCGACAGCAATGCAAGCTTTTATAGGAAAAAGTAATTCACTAAGTAGTTAATTGAAAAACGTGTTTTTATTCTGTCCATTTGTCTAAACTTGAGGAGCACTCGAAGTTGAGCGAATCGATAGTACTGATAGATTCACTTTGTTTCCAGCCCTGACCGAAGAAAATACTGCTGCGTGAGACAATGTGTACGTTAATTAATTTATTCTTCCCTTTAAAAAAATATATAAATGTTGTCAGAATCCGGAGGCAACCTTTAGATCAAGTGTCCGACGTCTTCACCACAAGCCCAAACTGCTGCTGCAGGATTGAGCGCTCTCGCTGTCACTTATCTTTCCATATAAGCGAGAGTGGGCTACTCCTTCCGGAAGTGTTTCCAAGTGAGTTGCAATATGACTGCCAAGCCCTGCGAAAAGATCTAATTCCTAGCGGAAGTGTTTCCAAGTGATTTATAATATGGTTGCCAAGCCCAGCGAGATCTGATAAAATGAAAAAAGCTCACTGTTTGTTTCCATTCTATCCATAACTAAATGTATATATAAATGTTAAGGAACTTCGCATGAAAGAATCTTTTGTTTGTTAATTATTGTTCTACAGTTAAAACTAATATATATACTTAATTGCAATAATGTTATTAACATTATGTCGTGATTTACGCTTTCACCGTTTTTTTTTTTTCTCTACTGCCAAATTTATAATATTTAGATGGGTATATCTCTATTATACGAATAGAACAAAAGCTAGTTTCTTTTGTCATAAAAAGAAAGAAGCAGCTGGTAATAATGAAAAACTCTTCCCAATTTGTTGTTTCTTTGAATCTACGAATGTTGAATTTAAGATACTTTCTTAGAAAGTGGTATGTATACACTACGTTGCTTCATCATTGTATTAAAGAAACACTGAATATTTTAGAAGAATAAAATTTTGCAATCTTTGAAAGAAAGAGTTTATGGTCTAGATGCTCTATTTAAGAATAGTTAATGTGTTTGAAAGATGTGATATGGATCCCTCTTGCTTCTCTAGTAACCTCATTCTGTTCTCTTTTTCTTTTAGGAACTGCCAACGTGACGAGAAAAATGTTTAGAATGCGCTCTCCTTTCACTGAAGCTGAAAGATGTTTTACGCTAAGTTGGTTTCTCTTCGTCCATAGCTTTGCCAAAACTGGATATCCTGGTTGTATTTATTATTTATCTCTTACTGCATTTTGAGCTGCATCTTTCTCCTGAGAAGGGAAAGAATAAATATTAGAAAAACGAGTTTCTAACCGTTCTTCTATCTTCATTTGAGAATTCTAACACGAAAGGTTTGACTAAAGCAAGAGATATAAAATGCGGTATGTTAAAAGTGATTTTCTTCCAGTATTCGTTTATTCAGGTGTTCCTTTGACAATCCAATTTGTCGCATATAATTTTTTCCAGCATTTGAATTTAGAGTAGAAGCTTGATTTGGTCAGGTAATGCAACAGAGCCACGACGCTCAATAATACAGTAACATGCTATATATAATTTTTTGGCTTCATGTTGTCTCATATGATAATAACCTAGAAAGAAGGATAATGTTTCTCAGCTTTGTATATCATACAGCGAGAAAGGAGAAATACGGAAGCAACGATAATGTCTTCCTAACAAAAAAAAGTACTCTTTGGGTTGATCCATGGCTTAATAACGAGAAAACGGTTGCAACTTTCTATGCGGTTTAATTCGATGTCATTGAGTGCGTCCAATGGTAAAAGTCATTTTCTTGTCAAATAAAGTGTTTCAGTAGTAACGGTACCAGCTCATGAACTCTGTACGGGGGTAAAATGAAGAGTTTCGATAAGATAAAGATAAAATGAATAGCGGTAATTAACAGTTTCTAATAATAAGAAAAGCATTAAGTTTATGAATCAATCCCAGTAATTGTAAGGGAATGCTAAGATTGTTGTTATCGTCTGTTTCTCACAAGGATATGTGTAAAAAGAACTAATCGAGCACTATCGGGATTTAACAGGTTTAATAAACAAATGCATACGATAGGTATTGAACGAACTCCCTATTCTGAATATGAATTCAAAGAAGAAGCAATTACATGCACTTTCCTAGTACAAGAGACACACTAGAATTAGAGAAAAATCTTCTAACAATCCTCAGTCATACAAAATTACCAGAACCCATAGCGGTAGAGAGTCTCAGCTTAAATCCTAATGTTCAAATGGTGGTGTGCTTTTCACGACCGTGCATTTTGCTACTCGTGTGTTTTGCGGTTCAAAATGCAAGCGACTGTGCGATTCACGGCCCGGAATACTCATTCATAGTGAAATGCAAATGTTGAACCTGTTAGCACTAATAACTAGATTGATTCTTTTTGTCCTTTAATACATGTGGGAGCTTCTTGTATATTTCTGGTTAGGTAAAGCTAGGTTAGATTATCTCCTTCATTTTTAGAGCCAGTTCGAGGAAAGTGAATTTATTTTCGGAGACATCGGAATTCATTATTTTTGAAATTTCACAAACACATTGATATTGTTCGTACAGAACGTTATGTAAAGCTATATGAAAGTCACGCACAGACACCCGAGATAGCAGTAGCGAGCGAAGGCGTGCTAGTTAAAATGAGGTTAGATTTTATCGTTTATCGTCCCGTCCATTAGATGATTTCTTCCTCCTTATTTCGAATTTTCTGTGTTTATTCCTCGTCTGATAAAACTGGAGACCCTATTTCTTCCTTCTGGGGAAGTTTTGAAAGTTGGTTTCCAGAATAGAAACTCTTACCTTAGGGTACCTCAGACTTCCAAGCGATCGAGCGATATTGTTGAATACACAGTTACGATGTAATATATTTCAACATTAATGCAATTGACTGTTTAAGGATAATCTAAAGAAACGATCTCCAACAAAAGATGGCAGCACTATCTCTGTATATGTCTAATATATTCTTATCGTTGCTAGAAATTTCCTTGTTGCTCCTATAAATTAAAACCTAGAGAATTCAAACTTTCAGGGAAGAAAGTTCATAACCAATTCAAGAGCATGATCGATACCGATTTTTTATTTTCGTTTTCCTTCATTGGAGAAATCGCTTAATTATTGTTGTGAATATCGAAACCTATAACAATGAAGCTCTTTCAACAATGAACAAAAAATTAAATTAAAAATCGGCATCGATCATGCTCTTGAATTGGTTGTAAACTTTTTTCCCTGAAAGTTTTAACTCTTTAGGCTTGAATTTGTAGGAGCAGCAATGAAATTTCGTGTAACAGTGAAAACACATGAGACATATACGAAGGTAGTGCTGCTATCTTTTGTTGGAGATCGTTGCTTTAGATTATCTTTAAGACGTCGACGATCTAATATTAGTAGATTGGTCGCAAAATGCATGATTACCTTATCCGGGGTCGCCAATTGTCGTAAATTGCACGGTCGCAAAACGCATAAACTAGTTCAAATTATCTACATAATCCACAGCTTTTTTTTTATAAAAATAGGAAACATCTATAAAAAAATAAATATAATACGCTACTATCCAAATCAATCTTGAAACTATTCCTAAGACCGAATCATAGACCGAATAAATGGCCAGAGTACTTAGATAGGCAAAGAAATTACAGAATAGTATTATATATCAGAATTTACAACCAGTGAGTTCACGAAGCAAGAACTAAACGACTTAAAAAACGACCTTTCTACTCAGTGAACAAGCAAACAATACCAGTGAACTCACATAATGAAGCAATATATGGTAAAATGAACCATGTGTATACAGACAAACCAGAAAAGATAAACGAAAATTGGAACGATAGACAAAAAGCTGAATAATTGTAAAGATAATCGCTATGTGATACTGGGAAGGCAAGCTCCGTATTAGAGAGAACCAATATGTAAAGATATGTGTTGTAAGTTCACGCAACATCGAGATATTGTGTAAAACTCAATATTTATTTGTTCACTCTCAAAACTACAATAGAATTCTTGCACTGCTTAACAGAGTAAACACTCGGCTAAAATACAGTTGAATAATCGTTGTTTTTATATTAAGTAAACACGTTTGGAATGAGGATATCTTGAATTTGAATTGTATTTATGATCTTTAAGTATCTAAGACTCAGGTCGGGATAGGGGAGAGAAAAGGGTGCGGAAAGATGCCTGTCAGAGTCAAAGTTGAAGGTACTATGCCGGCATTTGACTGGTCTAAGTAAGGAAAAACCTCTGTCAAGAGGGTACGCCGCTTCGGATTGAGCCCATGCCATCATGAATACTAAGCCAACCTCTAATACAGCCACGACCGGTCCATAGAAACATCTTGAGAACGGGAAACAGAAGGGATTTCACTTTACTTCATACAATTCAGTGGATATCTCACTGCATTATTATTTTGTCTTTTGCACATAAAATAGTTTTTCATTTAATCTGCATTTCTTTATATGAATTATAATTTGTAATTATATACGAAAAGTTTTCGTATGTATATAATAAAAGCATTATAATTATAACTTATAGAAGAAAAGTTTTCGCGACCCTATACAAATTGCGTATTTTTCTAGCATATTTCATCTCGTGTCTTGCAACTTTTGTTGTATATCATCACTAGGGGATGCTAAATATGTATAAACACGATGTAATGACATTTGAAAATTTAAAACATCATATCAGGTTACCAATACTGACAACGCCGTGAAATCATGTTTTCACTCATGATATCCACCACGTGGTTAGAACAAAAATTTTTATTCAATTCATCTTTTCTAATATATTGAGAGTCGTTCATTTTCTTCCCATATACGTATATAGGCGTCGACTTTGGGTTTCAAGTAGTTAGCGCTGTATCTCAACCATGTTAATAGAAACTTTTTCTTGTCTGGAATCACCTCCAGAAAGGAATGTAGGCCTACTTAGTCCTGACTCACCCTGTATAGCGAGAACATTATGTATTTACTGTGCGTAGCAGAACTGTTTTTCTCGTTTGCTACTGCTGTGTATTAATATAGTGTTGTGTTCGATTTTTTAAAATCACGTTTTAACTACACTGTAACCTTACATAGCTACGTTTAGCAGTTGTTTTATTAGCGGTCGTTTCGAGTGTTTTGTGTTAGTGATTTGTTTTGTATTTGTAAGTAATCAATAATTTACATAACGACAGTTATACCTGAGATGAGATTCCGTGTGTACGGATTCATACTAATTCAAATAATCCAGATAAAACTAGTTTCAGGAAACTTTTTAATACAACCAAAACGGCTTATTGATTCGCTCTTCTGTGTATGAAAACCTGTGCATTAAAAGTGACAATGTACGCAAGAACTGTTAGAAAGTTCAATCGTTTGAGATATTAAAAGATGGTTTTAAAATATATATGAATTGTACTTTCCTACAGTGTTCGGTACACAAACTATGATACACGGTTTGTTTTGCTATAATTACCGTATAAGGATCGGCAGAAATGCAAAGCCACTTATGAATTTCGGGGTTCAAACCTCTTTCTGGCAAATTGAGATCATAATAAGTAAATATCAAGTAAGAAGACACTCTCCTCATTCTTTAGCTTTGAAAACGAAATGTGGAGAAAAAGAAGCGACAATGTTAAGAAATTTTGTTCGAAGAAAAAATCCTCTGAGAGGGACTTCCAATTACAGTTTCCTAGAATGAAAACGAGTTCCGTGAGGATAGCACTTAAGCTGAAAGTCAATGGAAGAAGAAAATAGGATAAAAGCTAAGATGGAAAGCATTTCAGTGTAAGAAATTCACAGGGGAAACTCTGCTGATTTCATTCCCAGTAATTGGATTTCACGTAATACAGGAGGTAGCAATCGAATGGAATCGAAATTAAAGCGAAGTTTTGTCATGCAATCGCAGTATTAGTAGATTTGCAAAGTATAAAGTTTTGTCATTTCCTGGATAGAAGGAAGTTCTAACGTACAACAGGAAGAGTATAAAGAGAAAATGTTTATGCTAATGATTTTTTGTACATTGCATGCGATTCAGGTTATGGTTACCTATTTCATGATAAAGCTCAATATTTGTTTCTCTTTCTATTTACCAAGTGTTTACATACTGTGACATTTTGCGCACAATAATTGTTAAATATTATATATTTACTACTTGCAGCGAATTCGTATCTTAATTCTCGTCACCATATTGATTATCCTGTTTCAGAAAACTACACATCTTCATAAATGGACGTTCCAGGGAAAAATGAAAATTAAACTGTCCCTAATACTTTACGGATTATATTCACAGTCCTATGAGTTTATAACGAAATAAGTACCTTGTGTGTCTTCAGGGCCGGCTCGAGGGTGTTCGAACTGTTCCCTTGAACAGGGCGCCAAAATGTTGTGGCCGCCAACCATATATCGGAGCGGGTATATCGGAGCGGGTAGTATTAAATTTTAGTATTAAAATAGTATTTATGAGAGTACATCCAAAATTTGGAACAGAGCGTTGGCTGGCTTAGAGGCGGCTCTGTGAGTCTTAATCCCACCCACCACAAAAAAAATATTTACCAAATTATATGAAAACGTGTTGCTTGTAAACTTTGTTAAATTCTGCAGAGGTGAGTGTTTACATTGACATTACAAAAATGAAAACTACATTTGTCAGTCCAAAACCATAATTTTAATGTTATAATTACATCGTAACAAATAGTCTACTCATAAAACATGTTAGCATCTTCATCTTCCGCAACGTGTTGTGTCAGTTGTTTCAAATTTGCCACCTTTATACATTAATACGGATACTAACCATATTCCCAAGGAAACGAAGGACATCAAAGAATTTACTTTGATAGAAGAAAGGACTGGGAAGATAAAACAACGAACATCCTGAGCTGTTGCTTAAAGATGCAAAATATGGAATGGATAATCAATAATGAGAACAATAAATTGATATTATGGAAATAGCTGTGATCAAAGGATAATTTGAATTAACAGAACAGCAATTAGTACAATAAGTTAAGCCTATAATAGAAGCAAATGTGCAATAAATACTTTGTGAGGATTACAGATAGGAATCCCGGTTTAATTTGAATATCTATCAAGCAATATTTGCTGAAAATGATCGGTATAATAGATATCCAAGAGCATCTCGTACTGATGATATATCACGAAATGTCAGTTGAAAGTAGCTTAATGTTGGCCCCGAGGTAGCGCAGATTTGTGGAACGTCTGATGAGGCAGATACCTAAGAAGACAGAGGGAGAATCATCCCCCAGAGACCTGCAATACATTTAAACTTGGAATAGTAAGATCACATGAGAAGATCCAACTTCTTACACGAAAATGCTTGCAATTTATATAGGTGTTTGAAACTAGATAATGAGAGATAACGTTACGTAAAGCTGTGTTCAAGTATATATTCGAAGCCACAAAAACAAAATTAGTTCATTTGAAGATTTCTTCCTCGTATTCCTACAAAATTATGGTAACGGGCAAAATATGAAAACTAGAAAACGAGAACTAAAAGCTACGAGAATAGTGTGGATAAGTGCACTGATAAGATATATGAATTACCAACTCAATTTACAACAAACGGTAGTATATAAAAGAAAGCGTTAAGTGCAGGGGTGTGCTGGAAGAAGCTCGTGCGAACCCTTTATAAAATATTTATATTTGTTCCGCGCCTTTTGTTAAATGATTTAGAGCACACTACTGCTGCAGTGGTGTAAAGCAGTGGATTCGCAAGTGCTCGCGCGAGCCCTTTGTTAAGTATTCATATTTATTTCGAGTCCTTTGTTAAATTATTTGGAGCACACTCTTAGTTATGTGTAAGGCTATAACACCGATGTTGTTAAGCAATATGAAAAGGAAATTATCCTTAGTTACCCATAAATACATTGATTAATTTGTACACAGTAAAAAATAGTTGTGTTAATTCAAGACGATGCAGTGTCCCAGCGTGACTACCATTTGTTGTGTGTTAAATCAACACAACACATGGTGTTGCTTTCGGTACGGGAAGAAAAAAGCGTACTGCTGCAGCGAGATTTGAACATGAGTTGCTAAGTTAGAAATCGAGCGTCTTACCGACTTGGCTAAATTGACACACAAAAACCTCTAGATGCAAACGATATTTATTGAACAACATTTGAATTAAACGACTAAACTATAGATTCAAACAATGCAGGGATCAAACATGTTGCTGAACCCACAAAACAAACTAAGTTACTTGCACTACTTATCCGACGGTTTAATCACTTTCTATTTGTCAAATGGGAACCAGAATTCTCATTAATTGAGAATGTTCCATTTCTATGAAAGCAAGCAAGATGGCGGCAGCCAAACATTTGGTCAGAATTACGGCTTTCTTATCGTAAAACATGTCAAATACTGCGCTTGCTTCCATAGAAATGGAACATATTCTCAATGAATGGGAATTCTGATCTCTAATTGACAAATTGAAAAGTGATTAAGTCATTGCATAATTCGTGAGAGTAACTTTCTTTGTGTTTGAGGTTCAGCAACATTTTTTTGTCCGCTATACTGTTTGAATCTAGTGTTTTCTCTTTCTGGCGATTTAGCCCATACGGTAAGATACTGGACTTCTAACTCAGCTACCTATGTTCAAATCTTTCTTCAACTGTAACTTTTCCCCAGTACCGAAATCAACACCGTGTGTTGTGTTGATTTAACACAAAAAGTGGTAGTTACGCTATGACACCGCATTTTGTTGAATTAACACAGCTATTTTTTACTGTGTAGAAATATTGTATAAATTTCATGAATTATGAAAGCGTAGCAAATGAACAGAAAATATGAAAAGATCTCCCCATGGTCTTTTGAAGATAATACTTAGTTCATATATTAGATATTTTTTCTTATTTTTTAATTAATTAATTATAAATTAGAGCTCGAAATTACATGCCTTTGCAAGTACGTTAAACTACCTTAGCTGTTTAAATAGTTAAAATGATACTTTGTTAACACAAGAAATGGAAATCACATTCGCATATTTGCACGTTAATTTAGAAGTACAGCCTTGCATTCTTCGTTGTGGGATGAATTATTAAAAGAAAACTGCTAGGTTCGAAAGATTTTTACAGTAATATTAATCACATGTAACGTTAAATACTTTCATCAACATTTACTACTACTAATTGGTAGTTTTCTTCAAACTTACTTAAACTCAAAATATTTAACACAAACTCTAGTTACCTGTGGTGATCGTATTCCTGGCGGCGAATTTTTTTGCATGGTTAGGATCGAAGACTGTGTCAGATTAGTGCAGCTTTAAAAGTTTTTCTTGATTTGTTGGTTTCTCAAAACTATATAGTGTACATTAAGTGCTTATTCAGTTACAAATAACTTTTGTGCACAGATATTTGTAGAATTTTCATTCTGCTATATAGACCTCCATTTGTTCGTTATATTATAAGGATTCAGCTGGAGATTGTCCCTATATTGTATAAATAATGAAGTAAGTGTAATGTTTTGGATATTGACTATAGGGTAATTTAATTTGCAATGACGAGGTCAATCTGTAGTTTTATACGTCGATGTTTCTGTAAGTAAATCATAGAATAAACTTTTTGTATAAATTCATTCTAATTTGATATATCTTTATTTTAACGTTAGCTACAGTGTATTGGACCGCCCCGCTTGTCTAGTGGTTACCATCACTGACTACTGGTCGTGGGATCCCATGTTCGATTCCCGGTCTTCTCAAGGGGTTTTGTTCCAAAGCGAGAGGATCTGGAACGGTGCCCATCCAGCATGGTGATGCAATTAGGGAGCTGCTGTGAATAAAATACAGTGGATCACAGTTGAGAGCTTAGGCTCTCCTCTCCCAACGCGTCTGGTCAGCGTGGGAGAAGTAGACAAACTCCTCACTGCGGGAGAGGCCTCATCCAGTAGTGGATTGAAAATAGCTGTGAATTATTATTATTTCTATTACAGTGTATTGAGTACGGAGGTCTAATATGACAGTTTGAAAATTGTCGGCGTACTAACGGAGTCTAGGTTCAATACTATAGTAAACAGAATATGTTGGCTAACTGGTCCTCATACACAGAATCTTGTATTGAACTTAAAGGCCAACGAGTATTCCTACTCAGCTCTCTTATGAGATCAGTTTTGACGTTTTCAATGTGGTAATATTTGTTTTCTTTTATGCCTGTGGATTAATTGCATAATAAGACTTTCAAATGGTAGAATATATATTTAGAATTCTAATTATCCGTTCAAGAGACGCAAAGCTTACGATATATCAAGCCAGCGTATCCAAGGTTCTATAGGTTCGAATGCCGGCTTGGGCAAGGGTGTTTGTGGATTTTAGATACGGTTAGTTAATACAATCGAAATGGCTCGAGGACATTAATTACAACAATGGCCCCAAAACACAAAGTTTTATGAAGTTCACGAATGTTTCTACCGTTTACAAACGCGAAGCTTCTCATTCTTATTTAAAATGCAGCATTTTGAACAGTTAAACATTTGTACACATAGTTTAACTTCAGTTAGTTTTAGCTTCGGTATTTCTCTTGTGTTGGAAGTGACAACATATTGAACTTTGTCTTGCTTTACTTTAAGCGTTTGCTATAAATTGTTAAACAACTGTCAAACGATTCATTATAGGCCTAGAACAATTGATTAACACTTGCTCAAATGGGCTTGACGCAGGTTTAGGAGGGGAAGAAACACGTTCAGCTTGGAAAACACCTTTGAATAGTAAAACCTTCCATGGAAATGAATGGACTCCATATATCCGTGGAACTACGTGTACTCAGTAACAAGGAGGTCGAAAGGTAATCTTGCTTTGCGAAACAAGAAATCGACAGTAATGCAGTTTACCAACCTAAATACGCTCTATTTTTGTTGTATGTATTTAACATCGAATAACATGTGTTGATTTTGTTCTTTTTCACTTTATGGTCATGATAATGCTGTTGTGAGGAAACTTTTCCTTCCAACAACACATTTCCATATGTCTTTTATTTCTCTTGTTTCCACGAATTCGATCGAAGCTTCTGGCAATCTGCTACAGAGAGAGTCAGATGCATTTGACATTTGGAAGTTGATGTTAACTGAAGTTTTTCAACAATTCCTTGGAACTTCCGACCGTACACGAAATATTACGTGTTGGCTGTAGAAGGGAATTCCATTTCATTTTTTTAAAAATCTGTTAAAGTGTTACAGTTCCTCTGCGGTTGAATAAATGCTGCAGAAATAGAAACAGATTGCTCTACTGTGGCATTTTGTAAGACTTCTACCATATTTCTACCTTACATTTTTAATTATTTTACCTTTTAACCTTTTTCTACTTCTAAACCCGTTTTTAATGTATCCTTTTATTATTTGAAGGTCACTTAATTCCCAAGTATACTGGCCATTTTAAATTATCTCGAGCTTGTATATTAACAGGGACAGTAATAACACAAAAGATAATAAATCTGAAAAGCAAGATTTATCAAGAATGAAGTAAATCTCTCTCTCACACACAAACACACACTCTCTCTCTCTCTCTCTCTCTCTCTCTCTCTCTTTCTCTCCTTCTCCTTCTTTTTGTTCTTCTTCTATGACTAACAATTTGAAATTCATCATGTTTGTTTATTAGACTGCTACACATCAATCTGAAAAAATGTGAGTGTAACGAAATAATATTTTTGGGTTAACATTGATGTAATTTATTTAAAACAGGATTCCCTTTACGAACTATATGGGAATAGGAAATTAGAATAGAGCTGAGAATGTTAGATTATGAAACTAAATAGGTATTTTAGGTCTGAAAATACAATATGAAACACTAATAAAGCAATAATAGGACATTAAAACGGACAACTAAGTGAACAATAGTGTGTCCTCTTTCGAATATCTTCTGCACGGTCTTCGAGTTGTAGTGGAATTCAACATTTGACTCCAGAACTAAACATTTTCTTGTACTATATGTCATTGTTTCTTGATTCATTTGGTGCTTTTCAAGTAAATGAAAGCCCTTCTTCAGAAAAAGGTAAGAAAGGAGTAGTTCCACAAGTCAGTGCGTGCGAAAATATCTTCGTTGAATCTGTTTTAACTGGATGTTTGCTCTTTTAATTCTGCTCGGGAACTTGAATCAAATACGAATTCGTAAAATTTGAATTTGTAAAAGTGAATGAGCGGCGTGGAAGTGGAGGTAGCTTTTTTCTCATTTGATTCGATCAATTTTTATCCAGTCCTCGTGATCTAGTGATTACAATCGCACACTTTGTATTGGCACTGGAGAAGAACACAGGTTTGCGTTCTTCTGGATGTCATACTGACAGAGGTTTCCTTCAACTTCACGCAAATAGTGTGGCCGTTGTGGCGTAGTTCTTATGCAGTCCTGACCGGTACTTTTGTCCTTCCCTGCCACCGAGGAATGTTATTTCTTATATATGAGACTGTATTAGTCCATAGCTGCCTCGCTCCTTCATACTCGTAAATATAAGTTAGATGCGTTAAATAAGGGTATCCACACAACAAAATAGTAAGTTGAAGCATAGCAACGCCGTGCTAACTGCTAAGTCCATATATTTAAATGGTGGCTCGCGCACGAACTGAGGAAAATGAAATTGTGCGAAGCGTAAAGAAATGTATGTATTTCGTATGGCATCGTTCTGCTTTGCTGCATTCCAAGTTCCTTTAAGTTGTGCGCCTACCCTAAGAATTCGTTCGATTTGTCTTCCTGTCTGTTATACAATGTGAAAGCACAAAAGAAAACAAAGAGGGAGAACCACTTTATCATTCTGAAATATACGAGGGTAAGTCAAAAATTATCCGCAATGTAGCTATAACTTTTCTTACATTGTTCATACTGAATTCTGTCCTGGTTTATTCTATTGTTATGATGTTGCGGTCCTGCTATGAAAGTTTTCCTAATTCCTCCATTTGTCTTCCTTTTGTTTCAGATAGATCATGGCCGCTCCATTAGAAGTTTGCACCAAATAGGAACAACGAGCAGTGATCCGGTTTTTGTGGTCGGAAGGTGTATCAGGGGCCATAATCCATCAAAGACTTTCGGCACAATACGGGAACAGTGTCTTGTCACAGCGGAGTGTCTACGAATGGATTGAAAAATTCAAAAATTGTCGCACAAGTGTTACGCGTGAGGAAGGAGCCGGACGACCATCTACGGCCACAAATGATAACAATATTGAGCTTGCACGTGATATGGTTCTCTTAGACAGATGAGTGACTATTGATGAAGTGGCACATCGTCTGCAAATGAATCATGGTTCTGCCTACGTAATCATCCACAACAGATTTGGGTTTCACAAAGTCTGTGCAAGATGGGTCCCAAAACAACTCACAGTGTTGCATAAACAAACGCGCATGGACATCTGCCAAAAACATTTGGATCACTATGGTATCTTCTTAGACATAATCATCACTGGTGACGAAACGTGGATCCATCATTACGAGCCGGAGAGTAAACGGCAGAGTATGGAATGGAAACATCCACAATCGCCCAGCAAGAAAAAGTTCAAAACCCAACCATCCGCAGGAAAACTGATGCTTACCGTTTTTTGGGACGCAAAAGGCCCAGTACTGGAGCATTATCAGGAGAGTGGCACAACAATAAACAGTTTGCGTTACAGTGAGATGCTTACTGACAAGCTAAAGCCTGCAATTCGAAGCAAACGACGAGGACTACTATAGAAAGGTGTTGTATTGTTGCACGACAATGCCTGTCCACATACTGCTGCCCACACTGCTGAAACGCTCCTGAAGCTCAAGTTTGAAGTAATGGCTCATCCTCCGTATAGTCCTGATCTTGCCCCTTCTGACTACCACTTGTTTGGTCCACTCAAAGAGGCATTAAGGGGCCGTCGATTCATCTCGGACCAAGAAGTGAAGGACGCAGTACATGCGTGGCTCGCTGCTCAGCCGAAAACCTTCTTTTCTGAGGGCATCAGGAAGCTTGTGCAACGATGGACTAAGTGCGTTGACAAGCAAGGAGACTATATTGAAAAATGATGTTAACGTAAGTTTCCTATTTGTATTGCAAGAAAAGTTACATTGCGAATAATTTTTGACTTACCCTCGTATAAGAACTTAAATTGAAAATAAAATTCTTTCAAATCTTTTCAAATCCTCTTAAAGATATTATCTAATACCTAATGTATGAACAGAGGGAACGATAGGGAGTCCGATAAACGTACTTTAAAGTTTAAAAGCAGTAACAAAATTACAATATGGCTGAACAATACTCCATATTATTGAACCCTACGGCACAAAAAAGGAAAAAAAATACTTCCATTTTTTGAAAGGAGAAAATTGATTCTGAGCATTCCAGACATTTTAGCGCTTTTGTCACATCAGAGGTAATCATTTAATATAAGAAAATTTCACGTGCAGTCACCAAACAACATAGAAAACGGGAGCTTAATTTAACAAATTACACATTGATCAGTAATTTAATAAATTACACATTTGAACAAAATTATCACTACAGGCTATTTTATTGACGATTCTAAACAAGTAGAAGAGAAAAAGTTCACTTGTTGAAAAAATTAAATTAAAAATGCTTTGTAATTGCAATACCAAAAGTACCAATTTGAGAAGAATTATTGACATTTCCTCTTCATTTAATTTAGAAATGAGAAAAAGATTGACAGTTTCCTTCTTCAAAATAGTAATAATATCGACTTCCACTGACATGTTTGTGGCTACGAATGAGTACTGCGAATACGAAGTTAACTAAGCTTTGAACTTGTCGCTGAGTGTTTCTATTATTGGTGTTTATATTGATTGAAGTGGAACTACGAAATCAATTAGTTTAAATGTAAATACCCACTGGAATCTATAAATTAGTAATAATATATATTTAGGTATCACGTGCATTTTATGTTCCTTCATTCCTGGAAATGTTTTCATCCTCTTTTAAAACGTAAACCTGCCTTTATGATACAGTACTGAGCTACAGAACCGGAGTGATACGTGAAAGCACATTTTAAATGTTTTAGTAAGGGTATATTTCGACTCTCTTACATGAAACCATTGTCTATGCATCTGTCCCTTATTGAAATACCTGTTGTGGTCGTGTATTTTCTTCAGAGAAAAGCTGAAGTCTATGCCAACGTTCATATTGAATAACGAAAAAGTCTAATTTAGTCAGGAAAGCGTGTTGGACCGTTTGTTTTATCCATCCACCTCGAAAGATTATGTGAAGGTACGCTTGAACCGTCAAAGCGTTGGTATTCCATCTTTCTGAACAATCGGTTCCGGTTGTTGTGTTTCAATTGAGGCGCATGAAATAACTGTAACAGCAGCCCGAATCCAGTAGCTATGATGGTAGGGCCAACTAAAGAGAACGACCAATGCCTTTATTATGTATTACGGCTGTTTCTTGTGTTCTCATACATGACCCCCGGATTCTGTGATCCCCATTATATTATATCTTTTCCCTTTCCACTGGCGTGAAAGATAGTATTCTCATCAGAAAAACAAAGTCCTTGCACTTGATCATATCTATACGGCAAAGTCGTAGCGCCCTGGAGGCCATCTAGTGTAATAAATTCTACAATTTGAACCCTTTCAAATATAAACTTAATGGATTGAGTAAAAAGTTTGTGTACTCTTGTGGACGGTATTTGAGGTACAACGAGATAACGAATGAGTTCTTTGGACATTGTGTATACGCATTGCTTCAACAGTCTTTTCCACCACTCTTGGAAGATTCACATATGCTTCTAGTTTCCGTGAATTTTCTATATTGTTTCTCACATCAGACGGTCTTCTTCTCTGGGTGGTCTTGTACTAGATTTGAGTGCTTTATTAAACTGCATCTCGTTGAATCCAACTGAATATTGCTCTGGCCCGGATAGAGTAAGTGACAGTATGTGGGAAAGAGTCGGCCAGGAACTGGCTTGACGGTGTCAGTCTCTGGAAAATCCTCAGCTGGTATCGAACCCAGGACACTCTGAATGTGAAGCCAATGCTGTACCAACTGAACTATGACCGTTCGGTTATTGTATCTGGTGATATCCAGAACACGCTTTTTCTACTGGATGTTTCTACTGGTAAATCTGATATTTCGGTTTCTTGCCTGAAACATATCGCTTAGCTAAGTCACGTCACTGCAAACCTAAAAGAAACAAACCTGGTAAATTTAGTTGTACAATGCCGTAAATCGCAATCCTCTACCAACAATAGTACATCCACCCCAGACTGTTTCGAGTTTACGTAAATTTATCCAGCAATAATAATAATTAGGGATGGATTCGAGCGAGTTCGAGTCGAGTTTTTGCTAAACTCGACTCGACTCGTAAGAGAAATCTTTCAACTCGACTCGGCAACTCGACTCGACAAATATTGTCCAACTCGACTCGAAACTCGACTCGAAATTCACTCGAGTTTCGAGTCGAGTCGAGCTAAAACGAGCCAAATCGAGCCAAATCCTACAGTATGTCTCTATGCTGTCTTCTTGGGATAGCCAAAATTACCGGACAACCAGATGACAAATTATCCGGTATCTATTTAACCATCCGGATTGTATCCATCATCCAAATATTACCCGTTATCCGGATATTAGCCGACATCCGAAAATTATCCGCTATCTGTCCGGATATTACACAACGTCCCCATATAGTCCAGTCATTAGGTACTTTTGGGGTGCAAACGGTTGAGAAGTTTTAAAATTTGGCACAATTGTACACTTCAGAGCTCTAACTATAATGCTAAATTTGTAAACTTGGATTAGGGGACAGCCGCTCGTGCCACCATTTTGAATCAAAAATTGCGGGAAAGCAACTATATATGTAAAGTATGCCCAGTGCAATTCCAAACCACTGAAGCTAGACAGACGAAATTTGATATGTTGATGTATCATCAAGAGTAGATTACGGGAAAATTACAAAATTTAGAGAAAATCGTCATCTTCAATTCAATATGGCGGACAAATTATATATATATATATATATATATATATATATATATATATTTACATCCGTCTACCATTATGGAATCCTTGACAGGCTGTATGTTTGTGGGACCCACCATTGATTATTATGTATAATTATATGTAAAAGCGTATATTAGACTTAGAAATTATCGTTATCAACGCTATTTACTTCGATTTTAGAAAATCCAATTTTTTACCCTCCCTATTCATGCAATAGTCAATGTGAATCCCCTTTACTCTTTTACCATTGCGAGACCCATATACGAATTTTTCATACTATCATTATGAAACCTTTCTATGTTCAGTCGTACCAACCTTTGTGCTTCATGTCAGTACTTCGAAACATGATGGTATCAGGAAGCGATAAATGAAAAATTGAGGTGTGTAAAAGCATTTTATAATTTTTTCCTGCATATTATTTTTCAAAATGTTATACCCAGCTGCCGTGGCTCAGTGGTAGAGCATTGGCTTAGCAATGGGGAGAACGCGGGTTCAAACCCGGGTCCGGACATCCTGACTGAGGTTTTCCCTGGTTTCCCTCGGTCACACGAGGCAAATGCTGGGATGGTACGAGAGAATTACATGCAACATTCCTTTACATCAAGATATCATTAATGGTACCGGTAAAAATAAAGGAAAAATAATCAATTACCACTACTGGGAATGATTGCAGGATCCCCGATTGCGGACGAGTGATCTACAACTAAGTCAACGAGGTCTTTATGTGAAGGAAACTAGCGTCTAATTCTTTCCTGTTACACAATTCCGGGAAGGCTTTCTCCATTAAAAAAGATTTTTGAATTAAAAGTCTCCACTTGTAGTCGATTCTCTTTACTTT
>JAGDQP010031885.1:0-21380 GCA_022664845.1 Lepisma saccharinum
CTCGCGCCAAGTTCCTTTGTTCCTGTTACATGCTGTCACCAAGGAACTTGGCTCATCCGTCTCCCATTTCACACCTTTTTAGGGCTAAAGAACTTGGCTCCACTTTTTGCACCTCTGGTGTTTTTGTTCGGATAATTTGGATACCTTAGATGTTATTAAAAAATAACTTCCACTCGATACACCTGTAAGATAACAGGCAAAAAAATGAGTTAGCACTACGTAAGCATTTTCTCTATATTCCTGTGCACATCCTTCATAAATATTCCCAACCTTCCAGAAGGAGATCTTTCGAGACCACGTTTCTATTTTAAACATTCAACTATTTGCCCAAAGTTTAATCTCATAAAAGCAAAAGGTAAAAAAAAAAAAAAAATGTAAAGAAGAAAGGATAATTTAATTGAGGGTTACCAATCTTAAAAAAAAAAAAGGAAAATATTAGCATACCGATATTTCAAAATAAGTCGACTCTCTTCTGTACTTTCCAATAACAGTATTATTTGTTTGTACGAAAAAAAAAATCAATTAACGTGCAGTGAAGATATCATGTGTACACGCCATTAGTATAGTAGCTTATACTGCATATCGGCTGACAAGAAGCGTTTGTTTGCTCTTGGTTTTGGTGTTTTACGATTGTAGAAAGAAACTCAGCAGAACTGTTTGTTTTCTTGGACCTGCCTACCAATTTCGGATTTGTTTAACGAAATCAGTATTAGCGAAAGAAACTGGTTATTATTATTATTTTTTGTTGGTGTTGTTTATTGATAGTCAGTATTACTAAAGGAGTAGTATTGCGAAGTAGTAAAGGGGGCAGTATTGCGAAGACAGAATCGCAAGAGAGTCAGTTAAAACTTAAAAGTAACAAATTTTCGTCTTTGTATTTTCTTTGGCAATATTTGAACTTGTGTCTTTCGCTGTGAACGCCAGGGTCCTGGATTCGAACCCAGCGGTGTAGACCATCCTGAGTGTTTTTTTTTTTTTTTCAGGATTTATCCTCTACCAGTCTAATGGTAGAGTTTTCCTCAACTACACCAGGTCAATCAGATTATCCGTCCTGAGCCAACTAAAGGTAGGAATTATTTCTTCCGTCGGGCGATTTCTTTCCCACATCATCTCGTGTATCATCATCTGAACCGAAAATGCGTCACGGTTTCAAGTACAAGGCAATTCAATCCAATCCTGACATATGTAACTGGAATGTAAAGTATCATAACTCAGCTTTTATTCAAGACACGATCATACATTCGCCTAGCGTAACCGAGAGGAAATCATGAAATCACCAGTCAAGGTGGTCGTTTTTTGAATTTGAACCCATGTCTTCCTGATCAAGAAGCGAGCACGATTCCGCTGAGCCACCACGTTTCACTAGCTTGTTAGTGGCCAGTATAAACAGGGTGTCCCAGTCGTATGCGCAAATATTTCGGGAGATGATTTGTCACACCAAAATAACAATAAAAGTTCCTGTAATCACGGGTCCGATTTCGCTTCGTTTTGGAGATATAGTGTTTCCAACTTGGAACCGAACCTAAAGTCGGATTGAATTAAAATTTCATTTGCAGAAATTTGTTTCTATCAATATGGTGGATATCAAGAGTGAAAACACGATGTCACCGTGCTGTCAGTGTTACCAACCTGGTACAACGTTTAAAATTTTCAAATGGGACTACGTCGTGTTATTTGGTATTTGGCATCCTCCAGAGATGATACATAATATACGTAAAGCACACACCGCAGTGTTGCAAACTGTGGATCAGACAGTAAAATTTTCGCCATTTTATACAAACTACGTAATTTTTTAAGAGATTTCATCCATAGTTTGCAACATTGCGGTGTGTGCTTTACGTATGTTGTTTATCACCACTAGGGAATGCCAAATACCCAATAACACGACGTAGTCCATATACCAGGTTGGCAACACTGATAGCACGATAACATCATGTTTTCACTCTTGATATCCATCATATTGATAGAAACAAATTTCTGCAAACGAAATTTTAATTCAATCCGTCGTTTATGACTTATTGAGAATTATTCATTTTCTTCCCATTGTTAGGGGTCGACTTTAGGCTCCAAGTTGGAAACACTGTATCTCCGAAACGAAGTGAAATCGGACCCATGATTATAGGAACTTTTATTGTTATTTTGGTGTTACAAATCATCTCCCGAAGTATTTGCGCATATGGCTGGGACACCCTGTATATCGGAATCCGTTTGCATAAGATAAATGCAGCAGTAATGAACACTTTAAGAACACTTTCCATAGTTATAATTTTTAACTCATATATAGTTTAAATTTATTGATCCAATGAGAATGTTACACGTTCTTCATGCTTTCTTGTACTGATTTCTACCTATTACTTTCATTAATATTCACTATTTGAGAGCAATTCACGTTTCTGTCCAACATATTGTTTTGTAACAGTGATGGATACGGAAAGACCTGGATGCTCCAGTAATGGACATACTGTTTAACTCAAAATCATTTAAATAATCATAGCTGATCACTGCTTAACGCTGTTCTTCGATTATCTGATGGTTCCATGAAATTCGACTGAGTGATCATTCCGAAGTTCTAAACCAGCGGTCGATCATCCTTACTGAAGTTTTAATAGTTTTTTATTTCCTCAGTCATTAAACAATTATCCCCAAGTTGAAAGAAAACAACTAAAATAATTTCGCCCTCGGAGTCACTTTTTGTGCGTGTGATCATGGGTTCAATTTCCTCTGAGGGCTACTGAACGGAGTGGTTCGGAGGGGACTATGTCAGAACGCCCACTTCTAAAAATGGTCAGAACGCCCACAAAAACGGTCAGATCGCCCACCAAAACGGCAAAACATACAAATTCAGAAATGGTCAGAACGCCCACTCGTAAAAATGGCAACAACATTCACCAAAATGGTCAGAACGCCCACTAGTCAGAACGCCCACATAAACGGTCAGAACACCCACTTAAAAAAGGGTCAGAACGCCCACAAAAATGATCAGGATCCCCACAGGTTAGAAAATACAAACCCTACGAAGGTACACAGTTAATACTTTAAATTTTTGCAGTTTAATACTAATATCAAATAGATATTGAACAAAAATAATGGAAGAAACATCGGGAAAACGTTCACAAAGTTTACCCAGTCAGAACGCCCACTCTTAAACAAGCGATTCGGAGTTCAGTCGGGGGCTGTGCACATAAGCTACCACCAGGCTACAGCAGCGAGTATACTATTTATATGATAATGTTGCGTTCGCGTGGGTTTCTTTTCCTAAGTATAATTACCTGCTATGTGTTATTATGTTGATATATTATGTGCATTCATAATAATAACTTGGTATGTATATTTATGTTTGAGTAGAAGGAAAGTATACCGACCTTAACCCCGCCATAATAAATAAGACCTAATAAATAAAAATATCATTACAACAAACACTAATGATCGATTCTAAAAATGTGGCTTCTGAACGATCATGGATTCAGCGGTGAAATTTCATTCTAAAAACGTTAAAATTATTTTGTACGTTTCAAAAAGACCCTACTATTAAATTTGTATTCCTCAATAAGTGTAATATATCGCCTTGAAAAACGCATCAGAAGCAAATCATGTAGAAAAGGGAAATTGAAAACACGTCACATTAAAGCAATATGAACGAAATAAAATATTCGTTGAAATATAATTTAAATTTCAAGCTGTTTTCATCGTGGGAATGAAAACATGATAAATGTTAATTTCATTCTATTAGCTTTTAAATACACTTTTTATTTAATCAACTTGGAAAGGCAAATATGAAGCGTAATTTAGGGAACCATTATCATATTCAGCCGTTTTCTATCCACTGTTGGATAAAGGTATCCCCCATTAATTTCCACATATCTAGCTCAACTGCAATCCTCATCAATGTAGCTTCTGAAAAGCATTTAATTTCATCTACCCATCTTGCATTTGAACGTCGTCTCAGACGTTTTTTTCTCTTTGGGAATCCAATGTAATGCATGAGTCGTCGATAGTTGTTTCTATCATGCATCTCATCATAACTTTTTGTGTGAGTCTTTATCTTAGAGACGTTTGCACATTCGATGTCCAAGTTTCACAGTCGTACATCATCACACGTAAGAGACATTGATTATAAACTTTACTCTTGAGACACATTGATAGTTTGCTTTTGAAAATAAATGTGATCATCCAAGCGAGCTCCACGCCATTTTGCATTTTCTATTTATTTCATTCGTCAACATAGCATAGGTTGGTTTGAGCTGCTCTGGGTAAACATACTCATTAACTATGCCTATTGTCTCTCCGTGAATCAATATTTCCTTCTTTACAGCATGTTGATTGTAAGTTACTTTTGTTTTACTTAAATTCATTTTAAACTAATTTTCGAATTTAGGTGGGCGTTCTGAACATTTTCAGAAGTGGGCGATCTGACCAGTGGGCGTTCTGGCATAGACCCAACGTTGTTGCCATTTTTACGAGTGGGCGTTTTGACCTGTGGGCGCTCTGACAATTTCTGAATTTGCGTGTTTTGCCATTTTGTTGGGCGATCTGACCATTTCTGTGGGCGTTCTGACCATTTTCAGAAGTGGGCGATCTGACCAGTGGGCGTTCTGACATAGAGACCCGTTCGGAGCACTCTTTATCAAAACTGTACGTTTCGTCCTTAGAAACACACCAGCTCGCTTAGGACGTTGATAACAACTCATTTTGATTTCAACCTAGTAATGAATAGTGAGGCGGCCTGAGCCTTAGATACCTAAAGACCATAAATAAAATTCAAATAGTGAGTGTCCAAAACTGGACAAAATCTTACTTTGCCGTACCGGCCCCCTACTTTCCATAACAGATCTACGTTAGAGTTGGTTTGGTTATTTATATGTTTGAAACAAAGACATTTGGTAATACATAATGGTGCAGAGCAACAAAAGTATTCATCATAATTTCAGGAATAAAAGAACAAAGCTCTTGCCTTAATCACTTGTTTAACAGAATGCATGGAAGAGTAGGTGCGACCATGAAACTATTTTAAAGATCATGTCAGAAATACCACATGAAACCAATGACTTAGGGAATAATTTTCACTGACATCGGAACGTATTATATTACATTTTCCCACGCAGGTGAAATGATTCTCGCCCTTAAGAAAATTTTATTTTATATTTCTCTTCAAGTGTCGTTTATCTATTTATTGATTGTGCAGCTGGTCTGGAAACGCAAGATAATTTCGCTGACACATGTAGATCAAGACTGTAATTAACATGGGAGATAAAGGAAGTGCGAAAAGTAGCTTTCAGCTATAAACAAAGAAAGTGTTAAGAGAGTATGAGAAGAGTGTATCTAACACGTGACGGAGACGTGATCACATTTTTTTTTATTTGTTCTTTCTCTCTAGTACATTGACTTCCTCGTTCAGGTTCCGCTCTCGCAATAGTGCACGCATATATACAAAAACTCAACGCACAGGCGTGTTCCATCTCCAAACAATGCTTTGGCAAGATGCCAGATAAACAGCATGGCAAAATAAAGCAATTAAAAGAACCAAAAAAAAAAGAAAGAATTACCTAAATATTGAGAAGTGCTAAGAATGAAGAAAAGCAAACGAGTTGCTTTGACTCATTCACACATACACTTATACACATCACAGCGAAAAGACCTTGAGGTTTGACCTCGCCTTCGAATAAGGCTTCGTATACCAATCAGAATCTCCGCCCTCTCCCAACCACTGCGTATGCTTGCTTTTCTCTGAAGGGGGCGTTGAAAAGGAAGAAAAAAGATACACTTGTGTGACCCGACGATACGTCATTGTGTGCTGCCTCAGTTCAGCGAGTGTATGGGGGGTACTTACAATCAGCTGAGAATCACGCTGCAAGCCAAGCAGTATAGCTGTGATCGCGTTTGAAGACCCGTGCAGCCCAGTCCGGAGAACGCAGCTCAAGTCCCAACTGGAATGTTGTGCAGTTGATAACATTGCTGTGTATGTGCAGAAGGTTTTATCTCATCAGTTTTCTAACAGCAGTTCCAATTAATTCATTTTTGTTGTCCCCCCTGAGTGATGGTTAGTACTTTTTAGAAAAAAGAAAACCCTAGTGAAACAAAAACACAAACAAAAAATGTGGTCCATTTCTGGAAGTGTTCGTGCTGTCTCCACGCGTGCTCTATGTGCCAGATTATTCGCGACACAAGCTGCTGTCGCCAGGAAGACCTGTTTATACGATGTGCATGAAGCTCACGGTGGGCGAATGGTGGAATTTGCAGGTTATCTTCTACCAGTTCAGTATGGTACAGAAGGAATCGCGGATTCTCACCGACATACAAGAACACACTGCAGCGTTTTCGATGTCTCGCACATGATGCAAACTGAAATTCGCGGTAAGGATAAAGTGGAATTTTTGGAAGGACTAGTGACATCAGATTTGCAAGAATTGGGTAGCAATCAAAGCACACTTTCCGTATTCACCAACGAACACGGTGGCATCATTGATGATCTAATTGTTACTAAGACGGCGTTGGGTTACCTGTATTTAGTATCAAATGCAGCGTGTCGTGCTAAAGTGAGTGACATTTTGACCTCGCGATTAAGTGAATTTCGTGCTAAAAAGAAAGACGTTAGTGTTAAATTTCTGGATGAACGTGCTTTGTTAGCTTTACAAGGTCCGCAAGCAGCAAAAGTGTTACAACCGTTGGTAGATGTGGATCTCAGGCAGTTGTTTTTTATGAACAGCACCCTCACGAGTGTTTGTGGTTATCCTGCTTGCCGTGTGACGAGATGTGGGTACACCGGTGAAGATGGATTCGAAATTTCTCTCCTTGCTGATCGAGCAGCCACTGTTATGGAGGAGTTAATTGCATCAAAAGAAGGCAATGTCAAACCAGCTGGTCTTGGTGCACGAGATTCTCTGCGTTTGGAAGCTGGATTATGTCTGTATGGCCATGACATTGATGAATCGACATCTCCTGTAGAAGCTAGCCTAGCCTGGACAATCGGGAAACGACGACGTGAAACAGCAGACTTTCCGGGGGCTGACGTCATTCTGCAGCAGCTGAGAGAGAAACCACGCAGAAAGCGCGTGGGTCTAGTGTCCTACGGTGCCCCAGCCAGGGCCGAGACAGCAATCCACAATGAAGAAGGACAGCAAGTAGGTTACGTGACCAGTGGATGCCCCGCCCCATCTCTTGGTTGTAATGTTGCTATGGGTTATGTCTCGATAGAAAATAGCACTCAGCAAACTCAATTGCAATTTAATGTACGAAAGAAGCTTGTCGAAGCACGTGTTGCTAAAATGCCTTTCATTCCCACCAGATATTATGTCCCCAAAAAGAAACCAGAAAAGTAAGTGAACAGTGAGTGATACAAAAATATTGGAAGAAAAATTTACGAAATGTAAGACTGCAACATTCAAGTGCTTTTAAAATGTGATTGTGTTCATTTTTTTTTTTTTTTATTAAGGCATAAAGGGATGTAAATTATATAAAGCGACTGACATTTGTTATAAAGGTGCCACTTCTGTGTTCATAGTGCAGTGGTGATATGCACAATATATTCCATTTTTCTCTTACGCAATTAAACAAGTAATATTATACAAGTTCAAATATATTTTTCAAGTGATTTTTTTTAAAAATTTAATTAGAATCCAGTCTTGTTTTCAGTTTGCCTTTAATTTTCAAGGCCAGTCCTAAAATACTAATGCGGAACAACAAAGTGAATAGTTTTTTTTTTTCTCTCTTACCGGAAGCGTGATGAGATTTGCAGCCAGCTTATATTTGACAAGGCTTGGTTATGATAAAGGGTTTCCGTTCGTTTGAAGAGATTGACCTGAATTCTGTGGGTAGTTGTGTAGTGGATTTCTTTTGTTTAATTCTATGGGGGTCTGGATAGCATCAACATGCAGTATTGATGAAAGAAATTACTAGTAATGTGGTATGTGATTCCAGTGAATTTACTTCAGGAATGGCGCCAAGGTCAAGGAAGAGCGAGAAACGCCATATATGTGTATCTCGGATTCTGCTGTAGAGACCAAATATGTTTTTATGATCTCGCATTTCAGTTTTAACTTACGTTTCTCTTTATAAGCTCGTTTACTATTGAACATGTCTGCGATCGACAATAAACACTTCCCCCCTGTTTCTCACAGGGACATAGTTAAGCATTTCAGGCTCAGGCCGGGATGGGGGAGGAGAAAACATGTTTTAAGACCTATTTTGCAGGTACCATTCCAACATTTACCTGGTGTAACGGAGGAAAAACCTGTAAGAATGGGCGGCAGCTGGAATCATTTCCAGAAGCTTCCGATGGCTCTTCTAAACGAGCTATTCTTAACAGAATTCTATATTCTTTCAAATTGCGTTATTTTTGCTCAGAACCTAGTTTTTATGCAAAACCTAGTATTTGCTTTGAACTTGGTTGAAAATGTTGCTTACATTATAAAATGTAGGGTGCCATATGATTTTGGTTTTGGAAGGAAACCTGAAATTCAGTTATTGAAAAAATTTCGAAAATTGTATTTTGAAAAAAAAATATCGAAATATTGTTTTTTCGATTATATTGTACGGTAGCTAAAGAATGTTTAAAAAAATACAGGCAAAATTTCTGGAATGAATGCTCCTTAGAAGCACCGTACAGTAGTATGAAACCTGGTTATGTAGAAAAACCTGTCCGATCTTGAGGCTTCTAAATAGCTGCGAAAATGAATTTCATTATGGTGTATTTCGAATACCGATACCGATCCGCCGTAGCTCAGTGGTAGAGCGTTGGTGACTTGGCGTAGCATTCCGGAGGTCCTGGGTTCGATCCCAGCGGCCGACTATCCCGACAGATTTCTCCTCAATCACATCAGGTAAATGCCGGGATGGTCTGCCGCTGGGATTCCCGGATATCCGTTGCAAAAAAAAAGTGGGTTTAAATAAGCATTTATTGGCGGATGACTTTCTGATTGGTGGTTGGCCGCACATTTGCCATCGTTTTATTTTGGAACGAACGAGAGATGTTCTTTGAATGTCTACAGGCTCTCATTTGGAGCTTCTGTTTTTCGACCACATGCTCTACATCAGATTTTCTGTACTGCCATCTCGAATCAGAGATGTTGACTTACGACTAACGAATTATGATTGTTTTTGGAATGTCATCCCAGATATGCTTATTTACACTCGCGAATATCCAGGAATGCCTAATTTCACAACAGGTACACTATTCTTTTTAATTTTTTAGTTATTTTTGGACACAGCTGACGTAACTTTGGCGACGATTCCATGACCTGCCAGCTGTGCCAATATTTTAGTATATTCGAAATAAGATGCTGTGAAGTTCATCTTCCAAAGCTTTCGAGAAATCTCTAGCCCGGAAACTGATTGTAATATATAAATATATATATGTTGTTTGTCTCATAATATATATATATATGTTGAGATAATTTTTTATGCTTTATCTATGAGACAAACGTTTCTGATATAATGTATTTTTTAAATACTCTGTTAAATTGAATTATGGTCTTCAGGCATATATGACTCAGGCCGGGATAAAGTAGGAGAAAGGATGTGAGAAGTACTCGACCATGGCCTAAGTTGAAGGTACCATCCCGGCATTTGTCTGATGTGACTGAGGAAACCCGTGGTAAAACTTCATTCAGGATGGTCGACCGCTGGTATCGAACCCTGGACATCCGGAACGCAAGGCCACTGAGTTGCGGCCGCTCGGTACCTATAATTTGTTTCAGGGTAGTGTTTTCACTGGATGAGTGTCGTTTCTCACTGTGTAATCAGTGGATCCTGGGTTCAGTTTCCATTCGGGTTACATTGAACAATTAGTTCACCTTATCCAGAAATTCTATGGTCATAGGGACGTGCCTTGGGGAGGACACCAATGAACAACTGCTACTAAATGACTTCATTACCTCCTTTTCCTCCATTACTACTGTTCACTCAGTGAGCTTTCAATTTCCGGTAGGCAGTGGACTTTATTTCAGTACATTCGAGGTAAACCGAGTATTCTATCCCATTTAACGAAAATATTCCACCGTGCGTGGTGTTGTAAATAAATAAAAAAAAAAACTTTTTTTAACCTAGTTGTCAGTATTACCTGACTATTTTAAAATTCAACTTGTAGAAATTAACACAATCTACACGCGTGCATTGATTTACACTAAATTTTACACCATGTTCATTAAGTACTGGGAAAGGTCAATCATATTTGTTACCATTGGACGTATCCGCTGTGATTTACACCAAATTTGACATGTCCATTAGGTACTGGGACAGTTACAATGTGTAATACCTGCGCCGCAGTTCAGTGTTGCCAAGCAATTCCAAAAAAACAATATTTTTAATTGCTTCCATATCGTTGAACGTATTTGGACCAAACTTTGTATTTACGTACTGAAACACGTTGTAGAGGTACTTCAAGTCCCACGGTTGACAGTGTTGCCAATCAATTTTTAAAATTAAACATTTATTACTTCCATACAGTTCGATATGCATCCGCACCAAACTTTTAAGTATTCGAAACCTACTGTGGTTGTTCCCTGTGCCCAAACACCCAGTTGTCAGCGTTTGCCACCGTATTTTAAAATTCAATTTTTCAAATGGCTCCCATACTGTTACGTGCTTGATAGCTATTACTATACTTTCAAAAAAGCGCGGGGGAGGCGGGATTTTGAGCGTCAGATAATTTATTTTTGTGGATGGTAATTATGATCAAAAATAGATATCTTCCTTGAATAATAATACCATAATTGGACATTAACGTATTGTATACGGGATGAGAGCATATTTGAAAAAGAATTCATAGTTTTTCAGTTTACAGTAAAGGTGTCTTCGACGTTATATTTTTTTCTAGGAACTTATATTCTTCCTATAATTCAAAATATTTCTTCAGTTCTGAACAGGTTTATTAGTATTTTTTTACAGACTGTTGGAAATAACTTCAGTCTGTATGTCATTAGTAGGAAGTATAGCAATGTAGTAGTGAATGCACAAATAATTCCATAATTGTCATCGTAAGGTGAAGGAATACAAAGCAATAGTAAATTGGTATAAGCGTGTGAGGACTTTAACTTCAATCCTGCTGATTATATTGATTATCTACAGGGTAAAGCATTAAATATTTGCTCTATGAAAAAAATGACATTAAAAAAATGAACAGTGTTTTTTTTTATATTAAAAAACTTCACAGAAAAAAAAAACTTGTCTCTACAACACTATTCGTGCGTCATGTATGATTGTGGTGTGACACGTTTATATCCAAGTGACCGCATTGAAATGTTCAAAAAGTGAAAACTAAGTTGTCGCTGACTTCGAATAAGGACTGGGGAGAAGACGCGGATTGGAGTCCCGCTCACGCTGGCCTGAACTTTCTAGAAGTTTCATCAATCACACCAGGTGAATGTCGGGATTGTGCCCCTAATAAGTTGCCTGGATGCAGGGTCGTAACAATATTCGCTCAGGCCCATTTGCAAAAATTCAATTTAGGCCCTCTGAAGCAACATATTTCTTATACCCTTTCCATCTTATACAACTTTGAGTAACCACATCTAAGTACTTTATCGCACAAATACCTTTAGGATTTTGGGACTGTTACTTTTTCTTTAACAAGAACGGGAAGTACTTTCAAATTTGCGGGAAGTATTTAGATTAGCATCCCCACCCTAAGCTCGTGTCGGATTCGGAGGGCCCTGGCGATTGTTCACTGGGTCCATCTCTATGATGACCCTACAGGTGAGTACTAGTTTCCATTACAAGTCTAATAATCGTATGAAGCGGAAGAAACATGTAGTTATAAGGATATTTCAATAAAGACAAAAGCGGGCCCTGATGTTACGCCACTGCCTGGATGCTATCGGTGCCATTCCTTCTAGTTTTACATACAGCATGTTATGCGATGTGGGGACTGCAAAAGCAACAAGTTCAAAGCTCTTATGCTTTCTCTCAGTTAGCAAACTCGTGGACTGTACAAAGATTCTGGTTTACATCCCATGAGTGAAATTTCATTAGCTTCCGTGTCCGAAATCCACTAGTTCTTAATTCAAGTTGTTCTCCAATGTCCCTTAAAGATATTAACACCAAAATACCCATGTCCCGTAATTAGTCGAACCCTGCCCCTTCTGTGGGTTTGAAAATTTAGCTCATGATGTTGAGAACGATAAATAGATGTTCTAATTTTTCTTATGTCACACAAATAAAGCATGGTTAAATATATTTAGCCAGCACAAGAGCGACCACGACAAAGAACCTTAAGGACAGAAAATTCCAAGGAACAGTTGCAAAAGGTAGACTCAAAACACCAACCAAACCTTTACAACACATTGCATATGTATTAAGCTTTAGGTTTAAAGTGAATTTACACAGTACAGAACAGGAGGGTACTGTAATGTTCGAAATTGAAATTTATTTATGGCCTTTACGTATCTAAGGCTCAGGTCTGGAGAGGGGAAAGGGTTCGGGAAGTTGTTGGCCAGAGACTATGTTGAAGGTGCCAGCCATCCCGGCATTTACTTGATGTGACAGGAACCTCAGTCAGGATGGTCAGCCGCTGGAATCGAACCCACGAACTCCCGAATGCTGCGCTAACGCTCTATCGCTGAGCTACGGCAGCTCGGTCTGTAATTTTCGAGTCAATGTTGTCACTATATTTAACCTAAAATACATTCTCGGTTTCCGACGTTTAACATCAATATTGCTTAATGGCTACATATTTCTTTTTTTCTCTCGAACCCTAATTGTGGGAGTTAATCAGTGTGAAGTAATTTACTTCATACTCACTGTCCAGAAGTATCAAATGCAGAGAGGGAGCTCGATGCTTAAAGAAAATATTTGATTTTTACAGCATGATTTCAAAATAATTTACCTCAGAAACCTTCCGTTTGTTTGGCTTTTATAACAAATTTATCTCTCCGTGATAGTGAATTTAGTTATTTCATATTCCATCATAAAACTTGGCCGTTTGGGGAGAAATATGATACATTTATACTTTAAAAAAAATCATTTACCGGGAAAAATATCGAAAAAGTCCCTGGTCTATTCCTAAAATCAGCCACCCTTTACATAAAAGTTCTGGATCCGCCCCTGTTGCCCAGTCTTAATGTAGTTTTAGAGTCAAAAGCATATCATATTTTACATGTTAGTAATGATTAAGTACATTGTTTTGGAAAGAAAGGACGAATTATTTACGGTTTCCTAGAATATGAATTGCATTTATGACGTCATTACGTCATCTTTCATTTAGGCGGAGATAGGGTAGGATGTCGGTCAGAGCTTCGTATGAAGATACCATACGGCAAGATTTACCTAATGTGAGTGCGGAAAATATCTGGAAACCCCTCAATCAGGATGGCCAGTTGCTGGGTGAGATTCCAGCGGCTTTCGACTACGAAACCAACTTTCTTCTATCTGATTGTACAGTTTCGTCCCTCGATTTTACAGTTTCCTATTTACCTTGGGTGCCTGGTTTATAGAAACCATGCAGCGAAAGAGACCGGAAAAAAGTCATGAAAGTAAATTATGCATAAACTTTCAGATATAAACAGGAATTTCGATATATTGTGACTACTTTTGTCTTTAAAAGATAGGAAATTCTGATGAAAAGAAATAATCGTAAGTAACTTCACATCGTGCTTCCTAAGGAAGAGTGCAGCGCATGCAAAAAAAGGGTTGATAATGAATTTAACTCCGTAATGAACATCTTGAGGGGCGGGAGGGAGTTCGCCGAAAGAATACCTGCATTCCACAAATCTTCATTCGAATTTATTTATGTCCTTTAGGTAACTCTGGCTAAGGCACTCTTCATTGTTCAGGATGAGTGTGTGTGTTAGGCAAAGTTGAAAGAAGTTAGAGAGAAGCCAAGAGAATTAGAAATTAAATATCTAATAGTGGCAAGGGAGTCGCAATATAATTTTAGTGAACGAAACTAATTATAAGCTAGTGCTATAAAAGCTACACAAATAATTTTATGTTTGGCGTGCCATGGACTGAGGATGAACCAAATTACGAATAAATTTGAGAGCAAAGTAAATTAACATAACCCCATCCAAATAAAAAAAATAACAATATGGTTTATAATAATAATAATAAAAGAAGAAAAAGTGGCGATTGATAGAAGTGTACTCGGCCTAATGTGAAGTACAGTTCATTATTTATTTTAAAGCAGTGCAAAGAATAATGCATAGGATACTTCGATATTATTAGCCCGCTTCTAAAGATTAAAAGATTTCTTGCGGTCCAGTTTATTAGTGCAATCATCTCTGGTTCCAGTGGCGTTATTGCAGTTTTTCGTTTGGGGTGGGTTAGGGCAAGATCATTTAGGAAAGACCTTATATGATATATCGCTCGGCACATACCACTCATTTCCAAGCGTAGATTTTTACTTCGTACTCTTCGTGTACGTAATTTATATGCATGCATCTCTTCGCTGTTAATACGATATAGCCAAAAACAAGTAACAGCTGGCATAAAATAAACGGAAATTTAATTACCTTTTTGTAAAGTGTACTTACAGCAGACGCAAAGCTCTAATTTAACAAAGGGTAACGTCTTGGCTTCATTTAGCAATCATTAACAAGACCGTAAACAGAAATTTTCTTAATCTCTTTTTCGCTTCACAGCCAAATCATCAACGAAATAGTACCCAATACACGTATTTATGTTTGACGAATGCAGCTTAGAGGGAATTTTTTATGCTTACCATATTAAACCATACTAATTCCCTGACAAAATTCCTGGGCTGTGAAACCTCTGTTTCCGTCACTCATTCATCAGAAGCATTACTCGAATAGAAGTACCGGGTACTACTTTGATTGTGATTTGCTAAGCCGGCATCGCTTACATTATGGTGTGTCGTGTGATGTCATTTCTTACGATACCCCATTTGCCGCCTTAACTTTGAGTGACTGTAGTTCCGAAACGGCATATTGCGAAATGTCTTCAAAGGAACATTTTTCTTGTTTTCGTGTCAGGAATTCATCTTCAATTTGTTGCACACGTTAATTTGTCATCCTTAAAGACGCTGTGGGCAAAAGTTGTTTTAAAATTCACGTTGAAAATTAATTTTTGGAAACATTCAGTTTTGTGAGGAATTTGTATTGCATAGATCAAAATTTGGCATAATGCAAGCTTGTTTCTAAGTTTATTTTATACGAAAACATGACAAGTCCGAATCGTTATATAATCATGCCTATTTATATCGCTCGTAAATTAAACACAAAGGACTGTGTTATGACGTCATTGATTATTTATATATCTCCTTATCCTGAGAGGGATAGCTTATCTGTTATGGCAAATTTTAAGTTCAAGCATTTATGAGTGGTTTAACCTTTTAATCAAGGTGAATATGTCATATCTCAGTTGTTCACGAGGTTTTTGATAACAAAACCGGTATTTGCTTTTACATTCATTTCTAAGAGGTTTATTGAGGAGATAATTTCAGTACAATATGTCCCTGAAACAATGTGATAAACTTCAAAAAAATTCCAAACATTCGTAGTTTCGGAGCTACAGGTGCTCAAAATTAGTGCTATATCATTACAAATGACATCATATCTCGACAAGTAATGACGTACGCGGTATAACGCACAATCAAAGTTGTACCCAACACATCTGATAGGGAGTGTTTGAGGGAATGTCGTATAAACAGGTTTCGTAGCGTAAGAATTTCATTCTAAAGGAATTAATACGGTTTAATAGGGCAAGCTTCAAAATCCCTTCCAAACTACATTCTGTAAACATAAGTATTACTTAATTCAATTATCTTGTAATAGTATGCGCAGCATCACCGTTCGAACGACATATCTTTCTCAGGTTCTTGAGGGTCCAGGCAGACTCTCGAATAGTCTGTATGGGCACCTGGACTAAAAATATGACGGTCCTTGGGTTCGTTTAACTTGCTTCGATTCGGCTTTATAAGAAGTGACTTTAGGCTCTCTGATTCGAAAATTTTAAAACCACTCGTAAGTACGACAAAAGCCACCTCGGTTGCCATTAACGATGAGAAGAAACTCCTTCGACGTGCCGTGTTGGAAAATTCGGCTCTACGAAACCTCCTCTAACTCAGATAGCACAGTAAATTTGCAGGAAGATTGGTACTGAAAGACTGCAAACTTGCTACAATCTTGCAGCAAACTTGTTAGTTGACAAATAGCAAATTTCTTATACATTCTCCACGCCAAACTTGCTACAAACCTTGTTAAAAAAAACCATTGGTAGGCCAACATCGAGCCTGTGGCGTAAAAAGATTTCAGTCTGCAGTAGGTTTCGAAGTCACAATCTTCAGAGTAGTTTGTTGTCCGTCACTCTCACCATTATTCTACGCTTCTTCTGCTGGACGAAGTACATTTTACTAGTCCTTTTATGATATGAAAACATTTTATGAAATAAAAGCCATTCATGTAAGCTTTAATTCGAAACTGAGAAAATTTATAGGTCCAGCTATGAAGAAGGCTGATTTGTGATTTTTCGCAAGTGAGTCACGTCAAGATTATGATAATGATGCGTATACTTTACTGTTAGGTCGATAACATTTCTCGAACAAATTGGCTGCCAATTTCCCAGATAGTAACCAAGTTTCGACTAGCCTTGAAATATCCTTTCACTGATTAACTAACAGTGATTTTTCCTGTTATACCACTAATTGGGACGCTGGGGCTCCACGAAAACAAAAAAACTCATATTTAACAACTTCATTTTGTTCATACTTATAAATATTTGCATCTCATTCCTTCCTTTTGTATTTTTCCACATTTTATATAATTTTGAAAACTAACGCATTTCCCGAAAATAACTTAAACAATTCAAGTTCGATAATTATTCTTTTCTTTTATTATACGCAATACAAAGACCAAAAACGCAATTTATTATCGACCCGAGCAGTAAAGTATACACATCATTATGAGTTTGTTGAGGAGACTTGTTTGTGGAAAACCAACGAAGCAGGCTTCATAGCTCTAAAACAGGATCAATGAGCTTTTACAGTTTCGAATTTCGACGTTTCTCAATGCAT
This sequence comes from Lepisma saccharinum, assembly GCA_022664845.1. NCBI lineage: Eukaryota > Metazoa > Arthropoda > Insecta > Zygentoma > Lepismatidae > Lepisma > Lepisma saccharinum. Next base: position 16,961 of record JAGDQP010031885.1, read on the forward strand.
TTACTTCAGAAACTGTCTTCGTAACATAAAATGACTAATAAAATAGAAGACAGTCGGAACTGGCGCGATAGAGTAATGGGTAGAGTGACGGACTACAAACAAGACTGAAGATTCTAGGTTCGAGCCTCAATCCAGACAATATAAATCTTTTTCCGCCAAAGACTTGATGTTTAACAAGACAAGTTTGGATCAAATTTGCTGCAAGATTGTAGCAAGTTTGCAGCAATGCGATGCCAAACTTTGTGCAAACTTGCAATGCCAAACTTCGTACAAACTTGCTGCAAGTTTATGTGCTATCTGAGAAGCAGGAAGATTCAGGAAGAACGCTCTCCAATCCCACGGATGGAGATTAGGCTTCAAGAAGCAATCTCCTCCAAAAAACACTCAATGAAACAGTGCATTGTATGTGTGCTTTCAGGTTCTTCTGTTTATTTCAATCATTAGCTGGGATATTGTACAAAAAATATCAAGGCTTTATTGAGTTACAATTTTGTAATAATTATTACATGTGTTGTTTATACAAAAGATAACATATTCTGTATTATACATAAGTTAAAATTATCTAGTGGAAAAGAGTACAGTTGAACATTACAGAAATATAAGTTCAGAAAGAAGAAAAATAGTTTAAAACGAAATTAAGTGTACATCAGCATCACCTCTGCTTCTAGTAAGCGTTCTCCTGATATGCTTCTATAGAAGCTGGTGGTGTAGTCGAACTTCTGAACACGATCGACAGCTATTGACCTGTATAGATTAATATATTATTTTGTAGAATAATTGTTGTTTCCAAATTTTCCCTTCCTAGTCAGAAATTTGTGATTTTGAATCTCGAATCAGCCATGTTGACTTTGTCCGGGTATTCTTGTTACTAAGGCGACAGGGTCCTTTATTCCCAAACATCAAAATAAAATACGGTAAATACACTACACAAATTGTACATTTTTGTTCCTGTCTCTTCACTAATTCTGTCATTTTTGCATCCTACTTCTTTAATATACAGGAATACCGCAAACATGTAGGGGAAACTTGGCACACACATTCCTGGGACTTAAACATAAAACGTTCATAAAATCTTTCGTGGAAAATCGCTTCATTGTCGAGATACTAGGTTTCAACCTGAATCCCAAAATCGAGTTTTTACAATAAAAAAAAATATTTTGCCTTGTTGCGAACTTAGCATATTATGCCAGGATAAACCTGGAAAAGAGGCATTTTCAAGGTTGACCTGATATAATAATCACAATTTGCAACACTGAGATATATGTTGTCTACCATCGCTTAAGAATACCAAATATCCAGCAAATCGTGGGTTCCAAAATAAACGTTATTCCAGATTGGCAACACTGACAACATCACATTTTAACTCCTGTTTGTACAGCCAGAGAAGGGGGCACCGGGTCAAGTTTTGATCCGGGCCTGTGACTGGGACCCGGCCTGACTCAGAGAGCAAAGTAGATTTTAAATTTATTTCCGTATTATACACTATTGCTTTTGAACAGTGTTTCTGTCAGGGGTGACCGGGACAGGTGGTGTTACCCCACAGAGCAGACACGTACTGGCTCACCGCGCTACCGGGATGCGAATTTGTTTCTCTGTTTGGAATCTTCGATTTTCAGTCTTATCAACTGAAACCCACTGTGGTGTCCAGTACGACCCATGGGTTACCAATAACTAAACAGTTTAACCTATCTTATACGCTAAATGATATCGAATAACGTTCTCAAGTTAGCCTGTAGTTTTACTTAATAGTCTAGGTGCATTTGTAAGTTCGTGGGATTTTGAATGAAGGGATGTTGCGGGTAGGGGGAATGCCTTCATTGGGAGGCATCTAATAATGTGGTACCGGGTGGCAAGCCGAAAACCATGGCAGGGGACCGGGAGGGGGGGATACAAAATGGCCGCCAGTGAAATTCGTCTCTCTGCCATCAAAGTGCTATAACTTCTACAAATTTTAAATTAAAACCTTCCTGGTTGTCCGAATATTTTAATAACACATTAGAAATTCAATTTTAGGACAATTTGTTGCCATAGCGACGTCATATTTTAAATATGGCATCCTTAAATCCCAAAATTAATTATTCTCGATCCCTTTTCTTTATATTCAAAGGGAAATAACTCGTAAACTACCACAGGTAGGCAAAATCGCCCTGAAATAAACGTTGTAGGTCAGTTCAAGGTCTTTCCAACGAGGTATGTACCATTGCTGTATCTTTAAAACAAACGTAGCTAGACTAGTTCTTATGTAGGAAAGAGAGTGATCTTATGAAAATTTTAGAGAATGTCGGCAAACCTACAGAAGAGGATGGGAAACCTACAGAAGAGTCCTGGTCCAGGAAGATGAGAATATCAGTTCAGAAAGTTGTAGAGAGAAAAAGAATCGGAAGTGGAAGATGACGAAAGAACAGAACTGGAAGAAGTCGATTCAACAACACCCGTACTTAGTAGCACTGAAGCATCAATTACACACAAATCAGCTGCTTCTTACTCTGTTGCTATTCTTGATGGCATGGCGGAACTCCAAGCGTTGAAAAAGTCAGCGCATGTTAACACATGCATCGATTTGTCTACAGAATTCTGCAAAATAATAGAGTCAACAATCTTGAAATACGATGAAACTCACCTTGTTTTTGATACTTATCGAAAAAAGTCATTAAAATGTCAATGTGGATGAAAAGAGCAAAAGACAGCCCAACAATCGAATACAAGATATCTGACTCTGCCAATATAAAAAATGTTACTATGAGAAATCTTCTGTCCCATCCAAAAAACAAAGATGCATTCACAGCTTATCTTTCAGAAAAAAATCTACTTGATGCAAGCAAGTTGGGAAAACGCTTAGTTGCCAGCTGGAGGATAGAAGCAAAATCTTCAGTAGGGAAGGACATCAGTGAGTTAAAGAGTACTCATAAAGAAACAGATACAAAAATAATACTTCACAGTCTTTATGCAGCGTCTCAAGGGGCACAGACCATCCACATAATGTCCCAAGATTCTGATGTCCTTGTTCTGTCTGTGTGGTGGTCTAGACACTTACCTGCCAATACGAAGTTTGTCACAGGAGTTGGAGCTAATAAGTAGATGATAGATATTCATACTATCCGTACCTCTCTTGGATCTCTTAGAGTAGAAGTCTTACTTGGGTCCCATGCTATCTCAGGGTGTGATATTACTTGGGCATTTTCAAGGAAGTCAAAGAAGATATTTTGGAAAGTATTTTATAACGCTGGAGTTGCAATGCTTGAATCTCTTGGAAATCTCGGTGCTAGTCGGTTCAGTGACGATGACGAGAGGATCATTGAGAAGTTTATTTGCAATGTTTATGTGCCGAGCACTAACATTCAAGATATTGGGAAACTACTATGGTGGCTATTCACGAAAAGGGACATTCAAGGCTCAGGTCTTCCTCCAACCAGAGCGGCCCTTACACCTTTCATTAAAAGAGTGAATGGTATGGAAAAGTGCCGGAAAATCGCATCCAAATCTGCCAAGCCAATAGATTGTGGATGGGAAGAAGAGACTAGTGATGAAACGAAGATTGTTCCTGTGATGTGCACACTACCTTGCGCTCCAGAGACTGTATTGCGGCTGATTCGCTGCGGTTGCACAATAAGTAAATGTTCTTTGGCATGAAAATGTCGATCTCAGTCCCTGCGATGTCCGGAACTGCGTCTTTGTGGCGGAGATGAAGATCAGTGTGTAAACTATGACTTACGATGGGAAGATTCAGAAGATGATAGTGATGAGACTCTCGATGGCTAGTCTTCATATGGCCTTTGTTCCCGCAAATAATGGAATCAATTGTTGTTATCATAAAGAAACATTATTTTCGAAACCAAATGAATCTGATTTTCAAATTCTAAGGGAACAATGTGGAAAACAACAACGAATCGCCGGAACTCACAATAATAACAAGCTGAGAAAATGTGAATACCAGTGCCAGTACATGTGACAATTTACGCTTATAATAAACATTGTTAAAACTTCATGCTATAAGATACTGGTGCCTGAATCACTGAATCAAATGGTAAACAAAACAGAACGTAGGTGTGACATCGTAGGGGAGAAACCTTAGAAATAGAATGTAAGGAATGCTCAGGTGAGAAACCATAGGTGTGACATATTAGGGGAGAAACCTTAGCAATAGAATGTAAGGAATGCTCAGGTGAGAAACCATAGGTGTGACATCGTAGGGGAGATCCTTAGCACTAGAATGTAAGGAATGCTCAGGTGAGAAACCATAGGTGTGACATCGTAGGGGAGAAACCTTAGAAATAGAATGTAAGGAATGCTCAGGTGAGAAACCATAGAGGTGACATCGTAAGGGAGAAACCTTAGGAATAGAATGTAAGGAATGCTCAGGTGAGAAACCATAGGTGTGACATCGTAGGGGAGAAACCTTAGAAATAGAATGTAAGGAATG
>JAGDQP010031886.1:0-11786 GCA_022664845.1 Lepisma saccharinum
TTCAAAAAGAAACAATTAAGTATGTTTCTACGTATCAGCTATCTTTCTAAAGTGATTTCTATATCTTCCTTTCTTCCTAAGTAACTGCGAATTTTATAATCGCAATTGTTTCTTTTCTACAGGCCACATCTCCAAAACGAAATATTTTCTGATTTAAGTTTACTTCATATACTGTAGGATATATTTTACTTCATTTCCATTATTTGTCAGCAGTCAAAGTTGTACTATTTATTTAGGTAGACCCTATAACAACATTCCATAAAATAGGAGAGCTATTTTAATACAGTCAAATCAATATTGGATACGCAGCGTTGCATTTACTTTCTTCGGAATACACATTGCTAAACTTTATACTTTCATTAAGTATAAATTATTTCTGAGAAATTTATAAAGAAATTAAATAGTTTAATACAAATATATTTTGCGTAATAAGTAGCTAATGTTACGAAACAATAATTTTCGTTTCGTGAACAAAAAACCGGGTTTTCTGTGTTCATTTTCCGCCATATGTATTACCATTAAATCTGTAATACAAATTGTCAACTTATATTGTGAATAAATGAGTCGCCGTGGCTCAGACGGTAGCGCGTCTGACTACGAATCAGTCGGCCCGGGTTCAAATCTCAGTGTTCCCATGCCTGTCACTCTGAGGTTCACTCAGCCTCCTATCAAACTGGTATTCCTGGGCGCCTTGGGAAGGTAAAGGCGGTCGAGCGTGGGACTGACCACCCCACCTCGCTTCGTACCGTAGGTCCAGAAAATGTGGAGCGCTACCTCCACATTCCCCATGCACCGTTCACGGCGCGTGCATATCGCATAGGTGATAGCTTTTTTTTTTAAAATGTGAATTAGGTTCGTATGTTATTTTCTAAAATTTCGTATGTAATATGAAATGAACCTTCAAACAGTATGTTAGAATTCTTTGTGCGTCACTTTAGATTTTTAAAAAATCACCCGATTTAAATCAATCAACCTTGAGTGAAATTAAGTTTATTTACAGTAAGAATTGATGGTAAAGGTTTTTATTTAATGGGTTTCTAGCATCTTAGGCGGCAACCCGTCTTTGTCTTAACTTTTACTCTAACCGTGGAAAATGAGAAAAGATTTTTAGTCTTAATTCAAGGTACCCTTCTGACATTTGCTTTTGTTAGGGAGAATTACTGGCATGAACGGAGCTTGATCTTGTCTCCACTATACCATCAAAGCTTCGAGTAAATATATACTAAATATTGGTAGAAATAAATATAATAACTACAACGAGCACCTAAATATTTATGTAAGTTAGTTAGGATGACAACCTAAATATTTGCGAACCCTCTTGATTTTGCATGTATCCTGGCTTTTTGTGGCCCACCACCACGATATAATGAAGTCTGATTCTGCATGTGCTACCATTGTTAATAAAGGGTGACGTGCAATTTTACTGCAGTACCTACTGAAATACTTAACTCTAACCTATGTTAAATTGTGAGTTCGACGATTTTCACATTCTCAAAACACACACGGTTAACGTGTCACATTTACTTTACATAGGAGTGTTCATAATGTACAGTTACCTCATTTCGTTGTCTTGTTGCTACCCCCACACATGATTTCTTTAGAGAAACAGCACAAGAATTTGCGATCCTAGAATTTCATTTCTCTCGCCTCACCACCACACACCATCTTGTCTTGTCTTGATTAGTTCCACACACCAGCTGGTCTGGTTGTCCTCCTTTCATAATTTTTTCAAGTCGCGTGATAGTGGTTTGGTTCCTAGTATCTCCGAATTCCTTCCTTCCTTTCGACCTTGACCATTCTGTGTTAAGTTTTAAACTCATGGTGAAATTTCAAATGTTGTTATTAGTGTTCATTTATCTTTACCTGACAGTATTTCATAACTTTTACTGCTGCAATGAATATTATTTAATTTTTCACTGTTCTTTGATATTTTCTGTACCGAAACCAAGAAATTTTAAATGCTTTGTTTTCCCTGACTTTTTTTTTTTAAACTGCTAGAGCAGTAGTTTCTTACATAATAAGACGTATCTGAAAAAGGTAGCAACTCTTGTAGTGGTTTCATAAAGCATAAAGGAAATTATATGATTTTTTTATAATAATAATAATTATTATTATTGTATTTAATACCGTATTTGCTAACCGAACGGCCATAGCTAATTGGTAGAACATTAGCTTAGCAATCGGAAGGTTCTGGGAACGATCCCAGCGGCCGCCCATCCTGACTACGGTTTTTCCTCTGTCACACCAAGCAAATACCGGGATGATACCTACAAACTAGGTTGTAAACGACTGCCTTCCAACATCTTTCCCCCCACTCAATTCAAATTCAAGCCATATTTACTAGATTACTGGTTAGCGTTCTGAAACTCTAATGTGGAAGTTAGCAGTTGGACAATAAGTTGTGATTACGTGAATTTCTAGCAAATGGAGGAACTTCCGAATGACTTGTTGACTTAAATACGTATTTTAATAGAGATTTGTTGTCTGATGTTTTAAACTATTGCAACTTCCGACTTAGATACTGTGTATAAATGAACGTTAGACAAGTACTATGGGAATTCATGAATAGTTAACCCGATATATTTGTCTTTTGATTTTGGGATTATCGATATCAGAATACATGTCATATTTTTTTTTATGGAGGAGAAGACATACTCATGAATCCTGGCGAATACAGTTATCTATAAGGTTGAAGATACGAAATGTGATGTACAATAATTGAATGGGTGGGATTAAGAAGGAAAATTTCCACGTGACTTTAGTTTTGAAAAACTGAAAACCAAACTGTTTTTGCAGTTAAATTAATGGTCAAAACTAAAAACCTATAATTACGCAATGTTCTTTGGGTCTTTAGGTTTTTTTATTATTATTATTATTATTATTAACCGCAAAAAAAAAGTTTTCTTTTCAGTTTCCCAAAACTAAAGTCACGTGGAATCTTTTCGTTCTTAATCTCGACCATTCAATTGCAAATGATGGTACTTATCATGTACAAGGAACGCTTGCAATTATGATTTGTTGATATTTGAGCCTATTGAATTCAAGAGAATAAAATACTTCTAATGAATGTTGGGAAAGTACGTTGTTCAGTGCTCATTTTGATGTTTCTGGATTAATCTATTTGCTTCAATATAGGGACATCCATTGTAACACTTTAATCTCGGCTTTAGCATAGTAAACTAAGGCTTACATTGAAAATATATGATGAATCTACGCTCGGCAATTTACATATTTCATCTTTAAGGTAGCAACTAATTAGTTCTACGTTTCACTAGTTAACTCTTTGGCCACTTCGTATTGTTGGGATAGGAAACAAACTGTCATGCCTAAGTCAATAGTACTCATTATTCAAGTACCAAACAGATATAGATTCTAAAAGTTATTTTTTGTTTACCTGCTATATGTGTTTGTATTTGATGTGACGTAAAACAAAAAAGTGCGGGGAAACTTACCAGGATGCTTCATAATGTTTTGCGTTAATGTACACTTCTATGCTTTCCGGTCTCATAACAAGCCTATAGGGCTTTGATCATAAGAAAACTGACCAAAGAGAAGCGATTGTACAGATATAAGACAAGAAAATGTGAGTTTGAGATGTTTTGAGTGGGGTGTGTGTGATCAAATTAGAGGCTATTAAGAATATCGTTAAGTGACATTTATTATTAATCATGTCAGATACTTGTATTAAAATATTTCTTTATTCTGTGGAAACTACTTGCAGGTCTCCTGACGGTTCTTGTATTGTAACAAACAGCAACGATAATATACTACGGGTATTTGATTACCCTTCTGAATTATGTACGGAAAAGGTTGTTGTAGAGGGTGAAATCGAAATGAACTCTGTCTTGAGAATGAGAGAAGGTGGCACAATTTATGACTACTGTTGGTATCCACAAATGAAATCCTTGGATCCATCATCGTGTTGGTAAGTACCTGTTATTAATCAATTATTTATCCACATCTTTAACATTTTCCAGTCTACACTCCTTTATAAATGGCGTTGCAGAAAGAGTGACAGATAGCGTCATATAACACAATTACACTCCTATTTGAGTCCTAACCTCCCATTTATAAAACCTGGACAAAGCTGCTGCTTTAAATAAATTGCTTTATTTATTTCCAAATTTCATAAGTCTGTTGAACTTACCTTGACATCTATCGTTCTGAACTCCAGTGCATTTAAATTGGCGCAGAATTTGGTGTATCTATACTTTTTCTTTCTGAATGAATTTACTTTCCACTTCATGTTTCAGAACACTAAAATTTGTCTGAACTCTATTGTTGCGTGTTTACCGTCATCATTAGTAATGTTATGCTGATAGCTGCAGGTACTTCACAGCAGTTTATTCTACTCCTTCATCTTGGTATTAGTGGCCAACGTACCCTGCTCCTGTCGTCTAGTGGTTTCGGTGCGGAGTTCAAATCAGCATACCTACTGGTGGCAATACCTCATGAGACTTTCCAGGATTTCCTCTCAGATTACCAGACGAGTATCTGTACGGTACCTAGACAAAGGTCCAGGTCGCTACTTTTCTCTACCCCCAAAAGAGGCTTGCTGGGAGACAACATCGTTCTGACATGAGACGGTCTTTTGATGTAGCTACCTATATGCCCTGTAAGTGTAAGTTAAATAGATTAAAACTAAGTTAGTGGTTAGCGTGGCGGGCTTAATATTGTTACTAGGGAGGCAGTCAGGCTCGAGTTGTGTTGCCAGTCATCGTGAATGTGACTTTTCAAATTTTGTCGGAGTTTTTTTAAAGAAATGTTATAATGGCACCTTGATGAAGACACTGACTGCATTTTCCGATCTCTTTTCTCAGTGCTCGCTAAGGTACATCATCACTTACACTAGTGACGAGCTGATATCCATGTTATTCTGTAAAAAATAAAAATTAAAGAAAACTGGCAGTGGCTTATATCCGGCTTCTTCTTCATTGCTTTTCAATTACATTTTTCAATATGTAGTGTCTGCATGAGCAGTGTTTTAACTAATTGTTGTCTGAGTCCTATCCAGTTCCATTTTTTCTTTATTGTACGGGGTATAGTTTTTGGATTTGACTGTAGGAAATCACTAATAGAGGTATACTTAAAAAGTTTTTGTGTTTTGGACGTGATTTTAATTCTGTGGCGTTAACACGCAATTACTAGGCATTTTGTTGAAAATCATTGGTAATTTTTTCATGTGCTAGGCGATGGGGATTTATATCAACAGGGTGTCTACTGACCTGGAAAGCCTGGAATTTTTTGAAGTTATTATTTTTAATAAATTTTCACCTTTTTAAACTCCACTTTGTAAACATTTAGAAGAAACTTCATTGAATTTGTGAATTTAAGGTCACAGAATGAGGCATGCAGTAATTAATTTTTGTGAGAAGGTCGTCAGTGACTCTCAGACTTCTTGTGAGTACGGGAGTGACGACCCCGAGGGTACCCGAGCTTATTATATCAGCCATACTTATTTCTGATTGATGCTCTGTTTTTTGTTGTTGTTGTTTTTTTTTTTTCCACATTTCATCTTTCTCTTATCCTCTACTCCAATCATGCAAGTCTTCTTTTATTTTTTAATTGGGTTAATGTGTTTATGTCTGATGTTAAACTAAGTTTTGATATTGCGTTAACTTTAATATATATTTTGTCAAGTATTTGAATCCAAATAAAGCCACTTTAAACGCACAGAGGACCCAATAACAATTATTATTACTCGCCTTAAAGTAAGGTTTTTAATGTTGTCTTCTTAAGTAGTTGCTTCTATATGAATTGGATAGGTTCGGAATGGCTTTCGCTCCGTCTTTAGGCTGTCGTTGAGGTGTAATTTAAGTGTGCCTGTAGGTTTTTGTGTATGTGTGTGTGTGTGAGAGAGATTTTATTGGATGTGAAATAATGCAAGACACTGCTACCAGCTAATTTACTGAGGTACTCTTTTCTTAGGTTTCGAGATTAACCCATTTCGAATTTTAACACATCTGTGCTTACCTGAACAGTGTACATACAATATATTTTATCATTCTTCATAATTCTTATACTCGAACAGGAATTTGTTGTAAGTATGGCCTGAATACATTTTACCTACACATGGTAGAAATTCAACAACAGTTCATCCAATATGGCCGCAGCCGCTCAGACTTCTTTTTATCAAGGCTGGTGTGAGCAACAGTGACAGCAGAGTAATTTAAAACTAGTGGGTTTTACAATTAGACTGAAGTATTTCTGTTAATAAATAATGCACTTCTTTCCACATACTTACATGTACATATTTATTAAACTTCACAAACAGTATCTCACAAAAAGCTACGGACATACTTAAATTACATTTCTACGGTGGTCTGAAGACTGAGCGAGAGCCGTTCCGAAAGGGCTAGCCAATTCATATTAAAGCAACTATTTAGGCGGATGACATTTAAAACCTTACTTTCAGGTGAGTTATAATAGTTTGTTAAATTCAGTTGAATTTGTGTTGATTTTATTTATTGTGTTTAGGCAACTTTAACTTGGTCGGGTAATTGCTAAAATAAACATACTTTATTTGCAAGAAGAAAAAACTTTATAAATTAATAATACATGGTATAAATGCATTTGTCTAAATAAAGTAACTGACCATTCTCCATCAAGAAGAATATGCAGTGAAATATGTTGGTTTTACATACACATGAATCCCTCATTTTTAACTCTTTTATTTATTTTTATTTTTTAAAAAAAGAAGAGTATTGGTTAGTTTCACTAAAATTTTGCTAACAGTTTCAACTAAAGATGCAGAAATGTAAGTTTATTAAATTTTGGATCTGATAGATCTCAACTAATTTTTCGTTGAAACTAGTAAAAAATATCAATCATACATGTAGGTTGTACTATTCGTTTATTACTGCACAATTTTCTCAACCACCTTCTGATAGGGTATCTCGTATTCTACTTTATTTTCTTGTTTGAAATCTCTTGAAAACATACATTTTAGTTAATACATAAATATTATTTTTTCATGTTCTATACTGACTTAAAAAATAATATACGTTTGGTTTCCTTCTTTTAATTGATAAACATTTTTTGTTTGTGTGAAAGAAGAAAATTATATAAATTAATAGACCTGAAAAACCTGAAGAAAAAAAACAACAGGAATTTGAAAATCAACATCCAGCAAGTTATAATTTTGCCGAGAATTATGATCAGTATTTGATTTCTGTATGCAAGAAATATAAGAGCACAAAGCATACTAGAGAAGTAATGTTCACTTAAAAGTTATGTATATTTTGAATAATTTCATTTTGGGTCATGATAGACTACTTCAATAATGAAGTGTGCTTACTTGGCTGCAACAGTCTCCAGTACAACAAAATTTCATATTTCCAATTCATTTCGACCCCGATCCCGAATTTCCTGTACTACTCAGAGCGTAGTACAGAATTTTGTGGCACGAATCACTGCTGCTTGTGATTTGATATACCGATTGGGAGCGGTTGACACACACCACCGTTGCAACTTCTTCGATCTTGCGTTCAGTTCGGACCGTTTTTGCCCGAACAGTACGCTTATCACTCTCCAAATTGTCTTTCACCTGTGTAGAATGTTACCACTGAGGCCCGAGGCTGCTTCACTGTACGCTTCATTGATCATCTGAAACGTTTCGCTAGCAGCTTTGCCTAATTTTTGGAGAACTTGACGTTTCCTCGTTGCTCAAACTGCGACATTCTCGAGTTCCACCGCCATTCAACTACATTATACAACAAAAACCATAGTTCTGCTTACACTGTATACGAGCAACTACCTCGTGCTGGGACAAGAGAAGAACTGATACTGACGATCTCATGGTGCAACTTCTCCGCTGTAGTCACTACAGCGAATCCATAGCCCAGTCCACGAACTTTATATGACTGTACCACGTATGCTATCCCATTAATTCTCTTTATTTTTTCTATATATACTAATTTTACGTTGATTGCATCCAGAAGAAAATTCTGGATCGGGGTCGAATTCAATAGAGAATAATTAATTTTGTGTCCCTGGAGACTGTTTCAGCCAGGTACAAGTTATGTATAGTTTATTGCAGTGTTCACTACAAGAATTTGTGCTTTTTATTTGTCATTGTAAGTCTTTAATATAAAGCTAATTTCTCAACTGTAGTGACGACGAATTTAATTTGAGTACTTTTCTTTAATTATATAATATAGTGTGGCTAGCTCCTGCCAAGATAGTCCTGTTCACCTTCTGGATGCATTCACCGGAGAACTGAGATGCTCCTACATAAACTACAACATGTAAGTGATGTAAGAAATTAGACTATATATGTAATGTGTGAGAAGGGTATATTGATTACCACACTGTAAACGAGGTATAGTTGCCAGAAATTAGTAGATATACGCAATCCAATTATGGTAATTAGTTGGTGATAGTGTGTTTTTGGCTTGGTGTAAAGACGGTAGGACTTTGTAGAACAAACTAGAAATATCCTTTTCGAGGAGGCGTATTTAAAACTCAGAAAGTTGTTCTTCCAATCTTCTTGTATCATTGCTAGGTTATACTCGTGTATTTGGTTCCACGTTTTTACATTTTTTTATTCTTTAAAACAGCGATTCATGAATTATGCTTAAACATATTTAGATAGTATTCTTTAGTACAAGTAGTTATTTTCGTTTTTGAAAATGTGGGATGTTAGAGAACGTAGTCTTGTACTTCCTTGGAATTAATACCTCTATTTGTCTAATAGTTGAGATACAAAGTATTACGCGCTTATGGAACATTAAGAGACCTCAGTACCTACAATGCGAATGCGTGTAAAACTTCCCTCATATATATAAGATGCTAAAAAAAAGTAGAAAAAAGATATGTTATACGATGCAAAAACAGGTGTACACGAACACACAAAAAAGAGGCGTTTCGCAAAAGTGCTTTCACATGTTAGGAGAGAAAATAAACAGAGGACTGGTATGGGACTGGTGCTAAGTAGTCGCCATGTTGACAACTGATGCTGGGTAACAGTGTATCCAGGTTATGGAGGCGGGAAAATGAATTGATGAGTCGGAGAAAACACCAAATGGAAATGGAAATGCAGAGGTTCTTAGGAGTTGGTGAGGGAATTCCTAAGGGAATTCGAGGGTAAAGAATCACAGGGTATATACAGGGTGTCCCAGTGATATACGCTAAAACTTCGGGAGATGATTTGTCACACCAAAATAAGAATAAAACTTCCTGTAAACATGGGTCCGATTTCACTTCGTTTTGGAAATACAGCGTTTCCAACTTGGAGCCTAAAGTCGACGCCTAACAATAGGAAGAAAATGAATAATTCCCAATAAATCGGAAACTATGCATTGAATGAAAATTTCGTTTCCGTAAATTTGTTTCTATCAACATAGTGAATATCAAGAGCGAAAATACTGTCAGTATTGCCAACCTGGTATAACGTTTCAATTTTTCAAATGGCATTACGTCGTGTTATTGGGTATTTGGCATCCTCTAGTGATGATAAACAACACACGTAAAGCACATACTGTAGTGTTGCAAACTATGGATGAGACAAAAGATTTTCGCAATTTTATACAAACCACGTATTTTCCTAACATATTTCATCCATAGTTTGCAACACTGTGATGTGTGCTTTGCGTATGTTGTTTACCATGTTTATGGGAACTTTTATTCTTATTTTGGTGTGGCAGATCATCTCTTGAAGTCTTTGCATATATGAGTGGGATACCCTGTATATAGATAGATTTTCTTTCGTATTTTTAAAGATACTGGACAAATGGAAAGCACCAATGGCGCTTTGGAAAGCGACCCCGATAATACGATCTAACCCGCAATTTGAAGAACTTAGTTATTGATGAGAAATTTGAAAGCCTGGCGCATGAAGTCCGCCATTACGTATATTAAAATTTCTCAGCTAAAATAAACGATGTCAAAATCTGAGGTAGCTCACTTGATACACTCATCTGACAAGTGTTACGGGGTCCACTTTCCAAAATGTCATTGTTGCTTGTCTTTTGTCAACTATCTTTAAAAATATGACCCCCCCCCCCCACACACACACACACACGTACTGTAGATTCTGAGGCCTGTTAAGGAGGAGTCCTGTTAGTTAGTTGTTTTTTTGCCGTTTTCGTTTTATGTCTTCTTTCTTTTTAAGTTTCAGTGCAGAAAAAATAAAATATACAACTGAATAAATATGTTAATAATTGAAACCTACTTCACAATAGTAAAATACATGGTTATTGAACTTGTTTATAATTTTACCGAGACACACGAAGGGTCGTGGGCGTGAGAGAGGCCACCACACGTGAGCAGGCCGATTACAACCGATTCATAAGCAGATAGTGATAGACTTTGCAATAATACCACCTTTTCTTGATCTACTGCAATTTTTATATCAATTTTATGATCCACAGTACCTAATATATACAGTAGTGTATTTAATTATTTGTGTAGTATTACATAATTGTTAACTTTTTATACGACACTGTAGAATACTTATAGTTACAGCATTTGATATTACGTGGTTTACAGCACTGTGGGTTCTAATTTTATTATTTTCATATGTGCTTGGGTGTAAAGTGTGTATTCTTTAGTATAACTATTTTAATTTTTATGTTGGTGGTGGATTTTTATCTCAACTTAACGTAGGGTTTTGCGAAACGATCCAGCGCTTTAATTCGGGACCATCTTGGTCTGCTTACGTTCGGGTAATCTGTGTTAAACCTATGTAAACCGGGTAATCTATGTAGGGAGGGATTGGTTAACCCCATTAATCTCATCTACATCCAGGACATTGAATAGAGTCTGTCAAATAATTACCTCGAGGGTATTTCGTAACGTTTTAAATGTATGAGCATGAGGTATTCAATGTTAATATATCTGTAAATCGTGTTAGGATAAGGGAGATTTGTTACAGGTTTAGGTACTAATCAATAAAAATAAGGAAGTGTTTTAATTTATAGTCCCTTTTTACTTATTTTTTTTCTTGGCCGTTCAGACGTGAATTGATGAACGTTACCATTTTGCGTACATTTCTTTCCAGGGTACATGAAATAATAGCCGCCCACAGTGTAGCTTTCAATCTGTACGGGAATAAGTTGTACTGTGGCTTCAAAAATTCCATACATGTTTTTGATACATGCGTACCTGGCAAAAAGTGCGAAGTAAGAAACCTCAAGTGTAAGTGGTTTGTCTCATTACACAAATAATAATAATAATGTTAGTATGGTAGTAATAGAAGTAGTGGTAGTAGACTGTTTATTGTACCGATTATTGCTTGGATATCATTCACGTTCGAACCTTACGATATCGTGAAATCTTTTTTCCGTTCCTGGCTTTTTTTTTTTTAATCATCTCTTTTACTTTGCTGTGACTCACAGTAGGTTGCTGGACGATCATGACATTTTGTAATTGCAATAAAACTACAGGAACAGGAAGTTATGTCAATCTTACTTGAAACTGTTGACAAACTGTAAGCGCAATTGACTGTGGAGAAAGTCTAGTGCTGAATTCTGCTCTGAATTTTACCCTCAATGTCGGGATGTTGCTGAATTCTGCTCTGAATTTTACCCTCAATGTCGGGATGTTGCTGAATTCTGCTCTGAATTTTCCCCTCAGTAGCATGATCTCAATGTCGGGATGTTGCTGAATTCTGCTTTGAATTTTACCCTCAATGTCGGGATGTTGCTGCATTCTGCTCTGAATTTTCCCCTCAGTATCATGATCTCAATGTCGGGATGTTGCTGAATTCTGCTCTTAATTTTACCCTCAATGTCGGGATGTTGCTGAATTCTGCTCTGAATTTTACCCTCAATGTCGGGATGTTGCTG
>JAGDQP010031887.1:0-21650 GCA_022664845.1 Lepisma saccharinum
AGCAATGCGAGTAGGAACATGTCTAATCTTGCCTGATCCTGCACTGTGGCCATATAGTAATGTTCAGTTCGGTTTCAGCTTTGCTTCTGTGCAGATGTTTATGTCGTGCTGAGTGCTTAAGATTGAATACTTATTGGGGTGGCTGCAAGATAGTGTTGTTCATGCTGTCAAGTGATAAGTTACCCTACAATGATGTCGCGACTCAGTATTTTTTAGACACCTTTTATAAAAATGTATCTAAACTGCTAGATTTGAAAAATACCTCGAAAAAGGAACATATAACGTTAATCGAATTTATAAATATCTCAATAATTTTATTCTTGTATGGTGGCTCGTCCAAAATTTCACTGTCGTTGTATTGGAGGTGGAAAGGGTGTAAAAGACAAAAGACTGAAAATCCGCCACAACCGATAAAGTATATCCTTGTAATTTTTATATCGAGTATTGTTTTGTGGAGATCTGACAGGATTTTTCTTTCTTTCTTCTTTTTTTAAGCAAGCAATTAAGGCCCAGAGCATTGACTTGAAGGAGATTGAGAAGGACGTTCTGGGCACGGAGCATGAGCAGAAGCCCCCACCAAAGAAGAGCTGACAGCTACAGCGATGGGGCCTGTGCAACTGGTTCCCAAAGACCTTTCAGTTGATCTCGGCGACAGGTTGTTCCAAGAAACATCGTAGTAGTAAAGTTTGGACGCAGTGTGTTAAGTCAGAAGATAAAAAAGCTATCGCTACAGATGTGTAAAAATTATCCTTTCAGTTTAGCTGTTCTTGATGTGTGAACAAGTCTGTTATTGTCATTCTTAAGTCTTAACATGCTAGCAAGAAATTTTAAGTTCAACAATGTAGTAAATATTAGTTTATTGTGCGCCAAGTCTAACAATCATTCGTGTGACGATAGCCATCATATCTGAAAACCCGTCTGTAAATTACAAGAAAAAAATGTGTCATGGTTTCTATAAATATTCCTTCTTCAATAATTTATTTTTACAAGAAATTCATTACAAATATTTCTATACTTATATTTTTATCTGACTGTTATGTAAATAGGTATAAAATATACAGAGGTGATCTGTTGCAGAGCAAGCGTAATGAAATAAAATAATTATAGAAAAAATGAAAAAGCCTCTCACGAATCGACACACTCATTTATTTCGAGAAGTAATTCATATTTTTAATTTCACTTAGTACATTTTGTCAGCCTTCATATCTGTTGTAATAAATTACTTAAAGCACTTTTGTTTGTACCATTTTTGTATAGCTTACGGAAATAAGAACAACTCGGAGCTATTTCCACGATTTCAGGAACAGTATTGAGGAAATATTATTTAGTAACTGTCTAGTATAAAAATGACCGATATTGTGTTCAAAGAATCGTTAAATGGTTTTTAGAGCTGGGATAACGGTATAGGTCACAATCATTATGCATTGAGTAGAAAGTGGTAGAGTGGTTATCTGTATTATCAGATTTTATTGTGAGGTAAAGCACTGATTTACGAATGAAAGCGATGTTTAAAATATTGTTTTCGAGTAGGAATTGGTAGAGAAAATTCTGAGTTCTTTAGCATAATATATTCCCTTTGCATTCTCACCTGGAGATTTTTCAAAGCATTTTTGAAACCAGTCTAAAAATTGTAAATACGATTTATTTTCTCAGCTTCCCTAGAATAGTGGCAACGGTGGGTGTCTACTGATCAGTGTAGGTTCAAACCCTGATTGCCATTGTTTGCTCAGTTACGCCAGATAAATGCCGAGTTGGTTTTCGGCTTAAAGCCAAGGTTACTACGAACCTCTTCTCCCTCGTTGGTTGGTTGGTTGAATTGTTAATTAACGTCTCTAAACGAACGGGTGAACTTCTTAGGACGGGACCTACAATTTTTGGTCAACTGGATTCTGAACCACTCCGTGCAGTGGACCCGTGACTACGCGCACTGAAAGCGAGAGGGCTAACCTCTTTAATTTCTCGACCACTCCGAGGACTCCCTTGTTTGTTCTTTGAAAGTTAAAAACTGGCTGCTGTATTAGGCATTGAAAACTCAATGTTCAGATTCAATTGAATTACAACGTGTAATTTATTTCCATTCTTTTTTTTTTTTTATAATAAAAATAATAAAACTTACCATATTTTGAACAGCTTAAGGATTCATCCTGTCATGTCGTTAACTGTATAATATATTTTAAGAACGTCATGCTACCGCTGTAGCTTAGGGCTAGAGCGCTCACGTCTGGTGTGTGGGGCCCTCGGTTCGATCCCAGCTAATGTCATTAGAGCTGTGTAGTTAGATACACACCGTGTGCGTGAGTTTTCTCGGGGTACTTCCGTGTCCTCTTACTTCCTTCGTTCCAATTCTCCCATCACCCATTGGGCCTGAGCCAAAGTTGCATAAAGGCCTTAAATAAATTCAATTCATAACGTCAATGCTATACGAAAGACTATTTAATATGTTTTTATTACCGGCGTATTGAAGAATCTCCAGGTTGAGTACACAAACTATAGTTGAACCAGACTGGGATGGTTTCGAAATACGCTTCATTGTATTGTCAAGAATAAAGCGTTGAGGTGTTAGTACTGAAAGTGCCCTCTTGAATACGTCAGTAAGTAAAAATGTAGAATATTGTTTGTGAGAAGGTGTGGTAGCGGCCCTGACCTATTTCTAGGTACCATTCCATCATGGTGAGCAAGGATGACCCAATCTTCCGGTTAGAAAGGCAGCGTGCTTTCGTTGAACTTTTACCAATACAAGGGGGCACAGTTTACTAAATTGTAATAGCTTTCATTTACTTAGAAGAAAAAGGTAAGTTATTGTGGAGGCTTTCATTTATCAGCTGTGAACCGGTCTAGCTCTATCAAATAGCATTTCTACTTAAAACAAAAATGGTATTCGCAGATGAAGTGGCGCAAACGAAACAGTTAGAAATCTTACACTGAATTGTTCGTATCGCATTGGGCAGACATGAACGTGGTTGCGTATAAAGTGGAATAGATATATTTTGCTGTAGTGTTATACGTACGTTTAATAGAGTATTTTAACAGTTGTTAAAAATTGTTGTAGTACTGTAGTTAAGAATGGCGTTTAGCTAGCTTTTTCACTGTACAACGTCCACTGTTTGCCAAAGCACACATCCATTGGCGTTTATTTCATAACACTTAGTAGAATCGCTCTAAAACGACTCAATGAAAGACAAAATGGCGTGGTAATTTTAATATGAACACTGTAAGGATATGGATATGCACAAGGGGAGACTATCGAATTCAAAAGCATAGGTTATACTGTCGCACTGCGTCCGCTTAGCGTAGTGAGTAGAGTCTTAGGTTCAGTACCCGGTGGGTGCTTCACTATTATGATTCTAAATGTGTGTGTGTGGGGGGGAAGGGGGGTTAGAAAGTATTGTACTCGTATTGGAACGGGTCGTAGTTGGTCCAAAATGGTGTAAACAAACTGATGATTATCAATGGCTACAAAACTACTGCTGCCTTAATTTGTTTCAGAAGTTGACCCTCTTGTTTTTGCACTCTTCATTTATTGCAGTGTTGTAAAACAGTACCGAAAAAAAAACCCTCACAAGATTCCCGACATGGAGCATCAAGGGTGCACAAGTGCTTTGTTTTGACATTATAGGCTGCCAAAAATGGAAAATGAACTGTAAATCTTCATATTTTCAATACCATTGACAATAGAACGAAGGCGGTATGGTACTGTCAAAGACTTGCTCTCTCCAAAAATGCATATTCCAAAGTTGTGCAGTGGATTCCTCAAAGGAAGTAGGGGATTCCCAAATATTCTCTGGAGTCAATAGTGAATCGAAATAAGACGACTTTTCCGTATGAGTAAAGAGGATAAAAAACCGATAGCGACGAAACGAAGCATTTGTAAACTCTGGATGGTCTATTATTTGTTTCAGCACTCTGTATAAAACCGAAAGCTAAGTAGCGTATTTCCGTTAAAGAATTTCAAATAATGTTTATTATCAGAAGGTGAAAGGATGAAATTTTGAACCCCAAAGTGGGGTGTGAAGAAAATCTGAAAATCGCAAACTGATCTATATATGATTTGAGCGAAAGCCGCTTTTATCGTCTAACAAAAATCAAAAGAGCGGCGTTTGTGTACCTAATTTAGACAATAATACAAAGGGACAAAGTGTAGCGGGGACAGGTTGAAGGAATATCGCTTCTATATAGACGTGGAAAATTCGCTTGCTTTCAAGTAAAAGGGTCAAAGAAAATTTACTCTGGTAAAGGAAATAGACATGGCAAACAAAATCAGGTTGCAGATTTCAAGATGTGGCTCTTACCCTCCTATTGGGCATTTCTTGATAAGCAAGAAAGGATCGTCGTCTTTGTGTATTCGCTTGTTGTCTAGTCATGTTTTTGTTTTGAAGAGTTTAAAAAGGAGTTCAAGAAATACACCTTTTGTTCTTTGTTAAAGCACTTAAAATCAACCTCAAGATACACCATTTGAATATTATATTGTAATATTTTATCACAAACAAATTGAAGCATTGTAAAACTATTCTGTTCAATATAAAATCATGCAGAGAAAGATTTTTCATGTTCTTCCTTCCTGTATCGTTGAGTATGGTCTTTGTTACTACAGTGTGTTCAGAAAGTAATGCAGCTTTATGGAGAAACCTACATGTTTTGCAAAACAAGCGCTGGAAATGTCCACCATCGTGCTTTTCACGTGAAGGTATACCGCGAATCTAGTTTGTAATTATCCTTTGCAATGGTGGTTTATGTCTCATCCACACAGGAAGAATGTTGGTCTGCAGTTGTGGTGAGAGGCTGATTTGAATATGCAGGTTCTTGAAATATCCTCGAAGGAAGTATCTGTAAATTTTGGAATCTTTTGGCAGCAACTCATACACGGCGTGAATTTACCAATAGAACATCAAGTTAATTCTTCTTAAACTAAGTTATCTAAAATGATAAAAATTAAAATATTCTTTTTCATGGTGCTTTCAACGTTTTGGGGCACTTCCGACATACAGACCGGCCTAACGTGAAAGTTTCTGGACGCATTGTTTTGCACTCATGACCATTACTCCTCCGTCATCTATAAATGTTTCCTCTTTGTCAGCACTTCGCTGATACTAGGCCTCGTGATCCAGGTGGTAATGTCGCTGTTGTCCGATCGGCAATGGATAGGTACGCGGGTTGGAATCCCGCAGCCGATCATCCCGAAGATTTCTCTCCGTTTCACCAGGCAAATGTCGGGACAGTAACTAAAGTAAGGCCTTAAGACGTTAGATTTATTCAGTGCGGATGTTTTTAGGCCAAAGTCTCATCGAAGGCCTGTTGTTTGGTTACATATATTCCACAATTAATGTTTTCTGCTCCAGTGTTTACACCATGGTTCATCAGTGCCTTTGTATGCATCTTCTGAAATATATTTTTTCGTAAGGTTGTTTTACTTTTTGAACACACATTAGTTACTATGCAACCGAAAAAATAATCCCAAAGCTAGCAAAAAATAAGTGTGCAACTTCTGTAAAATATTGTAGCGTCTTAGCAGCACTGAATGTAGTAGTGGGAGGTCAAACTTAATCACGCAGAGTTATGGGAAGTCCTTTATAGACAAAGTTGGTCTTTTACGACTTTCATATATTTTTTTAGTAGCTTTGGGTCGGAACTTTAGGGAAAAAAAAGTTTAGACAGTAAATTAGTTCTCATAATCAAATTTCGTGAGTTTCATTCACTGGCAATATTAGCTAGTAACCACACTAGTTTTGCGCATTACATTTGTGTGTGTGGTGTGAAAAAAAAAATAGATTTACTAGCATAATGTACAATCAGATGCAAAAATTTTTACCTAGTCGTAAAATTTGATCTCTTAATAACTTTGGAATGGATCGACCGATTTGAGTACAGTTTTCTGTATCTTACAGAAAATCAGATTGTCGCAAAATTGCAGAAAATGGTATTCATATCGGTTTATCCATTCCAAAGTTACTCAGAGAAGAAATTTTCCGACTGAGTATTTACTTTTGACGCTGACTGTACACTCAGATTCATAGAAACTGGACGATATGATTTTTTTCTAAGTTCCAAAAATCTGCGCGATATAATAATAATAAGTAATATGTGAGGATATAACAGACTATTTATTAATTCATGTTACCAAGAAGCTTGAGAGTTCCTGAGATATACCGATGCTGGTTCTCTATTTCAATATGTATACAACAAAATTTATTTTAATTAATTAAATAAATAAATAATAAATTATTTAACTATAAAACGGACCTGTAAAAACGAAAGTTTTCAAGATATTTCTACGAAATTTTCTACAGTTGTTCACAAAACCCTGAAGTTTTGACACACTGAAAATAAGTTTCCTACACTAAATTTTAATCTCCTTTATGGAAAATCAATATTAATGTAGAAGACCAATTTTATTAATTACCAAGAAATTAAGTCAGACTGTGATTTCTGTCTATAAAATATTGTAGCATCTCTCGATTTCGATCTGTAAACAGAAATTACCATCTGACTTTTTTTTTTTTTTTTTTAATTAATAATAATATATTACCCAAAGGAAAAGTGTTCCCTTGAATTAACATTGGTTTTCCCATTGAAAACTTTCCGTTTGTACGGGTCTGTTTCTCAGTGACACGAATTAATAAACAGTCGCTTTATAAATTATTAACAAGTTCAGCTTGTACGTATATATTTATTCAGTATTGTCAATTATCCATATTTTTGGGCTTAGAAATTTACCATCGGTTATTTCCGATGAATCTGTGTTCGTTCTTTTTTTTTAAGTTAATTTGAAACATTACAACGATGTGTTGAGAATAACTTGCGGAAGCAGTCCAAAATGTATTAAAAAAACATTCTATATAGTGATAGAGAGAGAGACCACATACAGCATCAAATCTGACCGTCTACTACTCTGAAAAGTAATGGCATTACTATTACACCCTAAGCACGAGCTGGCTGCCACCGTAAAGAATTAAGGGAGTGAAACTTTTCTTTGTTTTTTTAAAAAGAAGTGACTTTCTCACGTATTCCCGTGAATTTTGTCAAATATTGAAAATGGATACAACAAATAAATTTTAACTTATTTGAATGAATTATGTTAAATGTTGAAAATGCAGAAGGAAGCAATTATTTCTGATAGAAACAAAAATATAAAATCATGACCTGGACGGGAACCGAAGACTATGGAACGCCCTACCGACTAGACAACCTGGAGCTGCGAGATAATACTTTAGAACGCTAACAGATGGCACTACGGTAAGATGACGTTTCTTGAGTTATTTTTTTTTACGGTGGTGAGAGACTTCTCAAAGAACAGGTCAACAGGTACAATATACGCTGAAGGTGCTTCCCACAAAACGACTTGCAGGATGTCCATGAGTAGTGGAAACACTGTTAGGATAGTTGTGTCGAAACTGGCTCACTTTATTTTGCAACTGAATCTAGTTCTTTTTGTTATAATACGATTGATTTAGAAAAAAACGTATTTATGACGTTTTAAGCTTTGTTGTGAAGAAACTAGTGATTGTAACACTGAAAATTTCAGAATAAAGATGATTCCTGACAAGCATTTCCGGAGTATCTTAACGTATAATAGATGGCAATGCAATGGAGATGGAGCAAGAAAGAGAATATGACAGAAATATTTATAGGCTACGCATCTAGAGTCATGGTTGCCACTAATCAGGGAATTTGAAAACCAGTGGCAACCCTGAGATTGTGAATCTTTAAACCAATATTTCAATTTGCCGCTGCGAATCATTGTCGAAGTAAGAGAAAAACGAACAAGAAAGGTGGGAAGAAAAGTTCTTTTTTACAGGGTGTCCAGCGGAAAAAAAAATAGTTTTTTTCCAGATTATTGTTTACATATTTAGAAAAGGAAAAGATAGAAAAAAAATAAGCCTAATTTTACATTCGACATGCAATAACAGGGTAAACATGTGGAATAATCTTGGTTAGGCTAAAAGTACGGGGTGACCTGGACGCAGTAGCTTGAACTCAAAATTCCTGTAAGCATGTGCAACACTTCTCTGCTCTACTCCATGGGCAGGGACATCTACAAATTGGGTAGAACTCGAGAAATCCTATAATTCTCTGACTTTTCCAGATTGGTGGATACCCTGTTAGTCGAGAATTCATTGAGGGACATGAACCAGAATAGAGGTAGGTGGTGCGTGTGTGTAAAGTCTTTCTTGCACTCCTCCGTTTAAGTGAGGAGTATTTAATATTACGTAAACTAACGCATGAAGCACACTTTTTTTTTTTTAGCGCCCCTGTTTGAATATGACTTAAGTTCTACAGTTTGTCTTGTCCCCCAAAATCTCAGTAACTACAAATCAGACAGAGTTGGGTTGGTCTGAAAGGGTAGCGAAAACTCTGAATCTAAAACTAGCTGGTTCTTTTAATTGTCTTACTATTCAACATTGTATAAATTGCCGGGCTATGACCTTAATGAAAGCAGATACAGAAAACCTGATTTCAGTTCGCAACCACTTTTATTTGTACGGCCGCACAGTGGGCTGAAATCCCAAAAAGCTGACCAGAAGAAAATATAAATCGATTTGATAATTTTTAGGTCTTAGGTCGAATTCCATTGAAACATCTGTCCCTTTGTTATATCTGCGGAAGTATCATAATTTTGTTAATTTTAAACTTTTTATTTTTATTTTGAAAATGGAAATAAATGAAGGTACGTAGATTTATAATTGAACTAATTAAAGCTGAGAAAAAAGTTGAAATTATCGTTGAAATTCACAAAAAAAAAGAGATAAAATTACAATTTTTTTGACAAATGTAGAAAAAACAGAGTTTGCAGAATTCCGTCAACATATTGATTGTACGACACACTCAATACTATAATCTAATAGAATTCACAAAAAACACCTGCCCATGGGTGCCTTTGCAGGATTTATGCACGTGTTTCCCAATAGAATTCCAGAAGGTTAATAATTATGACTCAATTTGGAATGGAAAATAAATAAGGTCATACAAAGTTATTTAACCCGTGATTTGTTATACCTGTTAACAAGTAAAAATTCCTTTTGGTCAAATCAGGAAATTATACCTAGGAATTTGCCTACCATTTTCTATTTTGACTTCATAATCATTATCACTGACCTCGAAAATATTCTGAAAAAAATTTGCTCGACATATTGGATCCGCCATTTTGAATTATGAATCATTAGCGACTTAGAAAACATATGTGTACATAATATCATGCAAATGGAACAATGCTTTCATATTCTGACCAGCTTTTTCGGATTTCACCCCACTGTGGGCCGATTTATAACCTGATAAGTCGATTAACGGTCGGGGTATAAGTCTTTCAGAGCCCATGGTTAAATGTAGGTCCTGTCCTTAGGACGTCATCTTCATAGGATGGAATGTAATGGCAAACTATTATCGGTTCACCTTGCTCAGGAACATTCGGGCAAAACACCATTATTCTCCATTTTAAGAATCCGTCTGCATTTCTCCCTCGCCCCTTCTCTCCACAAACACACATTAGATCAAGTAAGACCAGATAGAGACGACGACACACCGTTCGATTACTCACTCTGAAAGGGTCACCATTATTTTCCTCGAATTAAATGCCCCCCCCCCCCTTACCCTCCAGTGTAAGTATAAAATGCAACATTAGCTGGAATGAGTAAAATATACAAAAACAACAAAATTAAACTGCGGTGGGTGGGTGAAGTGCTCAAAGAGAGAGAGAGAGAAAAAAAAGTAAAGGAGCTTGATAGGGAAAATCAATGGACAGGATCACAATTTTATCGAGTATTTCAAAGTCGACAATTAGTCAACACTTGATAACAGCAAACCCGAAACAAAACCTGAATGAGTCGACATACCGTAACGCTCGCGTAATATCAGCATCTTAAAAATCATAATTTCCTCTACTTGAAAATGTAACGGGGGGGTTATTCGTACTTTTTATTTCTCTTCGCCTTCCTTACGTTCTCGTGTAGGTGTTCTTCAGTCAACGGCGCCAGAAATCCACTCACCAGACAGCAGATAAGAAACAGGTTTCCCATGCACCCGCTTCTCTGATTAATTGCCGGTATTACATAGGAGGTGCGAAGTGCAAGTTATATCGAAAATCAATGAAGAAAAAAAAAATGCGCGATTTGTTTTTGAACGACCCGCGTAAAATCCGCACCCGTAGTTTGGCGTCGCAATTTTAGAAAAAAAAAAAAAAGTGCGGACATTACGCGAGCATATACGTCTCTGAGATTTTTTTTTTTAGCGATAATGGCAGGAAATATCTGTATGAGCCATAAAATTTAAATCAACTGGCCTTCCACTCAACACAGAGCTATTATTCTCCTGGATAGTTGGAAGGACCAGATGTCATAGTTTGTACGACGTTATGAAGTAGCATTTCAGCTCGAAGCAAGTCACATGTGATACATTTCACTTTAAACCACAGGACAAGTACAATCATATTTACTTTTTAGTAAACTTGAATTTTGACATTCGTTCCACAGAAAGACATGAACTTAGCGTATTACACAGAATTAATACATAACTTTGATAGCGAATAATTTAGTAAACTTTTTTTTTTTTTTTAATAATACAATTTGATTGACGTTTCTGTGATTGAGCGAATCGGCAGCTTCGACTTTAAGTCAATATCAAGTACCTCGCAGAGATGACATTCCTTAACGAACTCAATCTCAGTAACTTCCTCCAAAGAAATGAGATCTGTTGCGCTGTTGCTATGATACGCTTGCAGTAAATGAGGAAACCAACGGAGAATTCAGGCACTTTGACCCGGAACGGGAGAATTTTGTGCTGTCTCAGGATAGGTCGTTCTTTATATTCAACGAAAATATTCTTTGTTTCTTGGACCTATGCTACGTTATTTTATGGGTAGCAAAATGTTACAGGGAGGTGGTGCAATTTGAAAATAGTGGGACCTTTTTCCTGGGCCATCACTGGAGACTTTCGCCAATAGGCCATTTCAAGAAGATAAGAATTACTATCGCATTCTCATTTAGCAAATATATAATGTAAAGATATTCTTTACAGTATTCCTGTGAAGATATTGGAGTATGTGTTTCCCTAGAATTTTCTTAGTATATGGGAAGAACATTATAGTTGTATGTAAATGTCCGGCAAGATCTCGACATATTCCGAGGATTCGTGAATTCTCGACCGTTAGGCAAGTCCCGTCCTACACAAAATTCGGCCTGTCAGGAATTCACAAATTCTCGGTATACACGTTGTAAAAAATTATAAAATAACTAATCCTGGTTTGTCTGTAGTCTTTTATTGTAACAGGCTGGTTATCAAATAGAATCATATGGTCATATTAAATGTAATTAAGTAATTGTATTCAAAGAGAATACTACATTATTTTCAGAAAATAATTCCCTTAAGAAAGTACTATAAATTACGTAATAATTTGGTCAAGATTTTTGTAAACATGTGCTCAGTTTATGGCATATCTATGAAAACTCATTTTGAAGACAAATGCGGACACTTTTTAAGTATCAAGGAAATACACGGCAATCCAGGACACAGCCCAATTGTAGCTCTGCCAGGCTGAGAAAAAATATTTCCGATGATAATTTGGATACTACATGTGGATTGAATAGAAAATTCGGATCCTCTACAAACAAGACTTTGAATCCTTTTGATATACGTTTTTTTTACAAAGTATCCTTAAAAGCTTCTCATCCTTTTCTACGTAAAGAAAATATACTTCTGTCAACACACTGGCACTTTCCATAAATAATATGGCTGAATTTGGAGGCCCACAATTCGGCGAATTTTAGAATTGGAGACGGTTTAAACATCCATGTTCAAAAAAGTGGGTGCAACTGAATAAATGATCTAGCACATCAAATTTCAGGTTCTTAATCAACTTTTTGACTGATGTTATACGTTTTCGCATTGTAACATGTTTAGGTGATCGATGTGAAAGATATACAGATGGTAAATTCCAATCGGGACATTGGAATCTTTCAGGGCACTCTTCATCCGTGGAAATCAATATACAAGTAAATACAATCCACACCCGGTGACAAAAGTGTTTCTAGAAACAAAATGCAAGAATCTTTTTTTTTTTTTAATCTATAGAATACTCCTCCAAAATTTCCATAAGGACACAGAACCATATTCAAAAGTTCAGAACGAGCTGTAACTGGTAAATGTTGAAAATAGTTCCTGAGTTGTTGTTTCCCGTGACATATTTTCTTTCCTTCAGGAAATTCTTGAGTTGTCACAGCAGAATACATTATAGTGTTATTATCTGGCGATTTTGAAGAATATTTCTATTCATGTTTGTAGGTGGATGAGGTGAAAATCTGTTTATAATCCATGATATTTCCAAAATAATTTCTATGGTTTGACAATAAATGCATGTCTGATTGTTACTTTCGATCTGAACAATGACTGTTAAAAAGGTAATACCTATACCATTGTCTTCCACGAGACATAATTATTTCCACCTATATTTATATTAAACTTTATTAGTTACGATCCAGGTGAAATAAAAAGGTTGAGGAAACAAGAATCCGGTCAATTGATGGCAATTCATATTATTTGCACTTTCTTATTGTCCTCTTCCATCTACCGGCGAAACCATAAACAAATAGTGGCTGGATAAAGTATCATATAGTTCGCTCCTGTGTGAGAATAGACCTCACACGTGTTTGTTTGGTACACAGGAAACATCTATCATTATTTTATTCTAAAATAAAAATGTTTTCTTTTTTCTTCCATCTTTTTTCTGTTAATGATCTGGAAAATATATTTGTAAAACTACTAATTTAAAAAACTTTTTTTTTTTTGTAAATCTTTTACAGTTTACGCCTTTACGGCTATAGGAGAATTCATTCATTATCATTTGAAACCACGTAAGGGATTAAGGTTAATTTGAAGCAACGATCTCCAACAAAAGATGCCAGCACTATCTCAGTATATGTCTAATGTATTTTTATCGTTGCACTAAATTTCAATGCTACTTCTACAAATTCAAGCCTATGAATTTAGCTTTTCTTTTTTGTTCATTGTTATAGGTTTTTTTTTTCATATTCAAAACAACAATCAAGCGATTTCAACAATGAAGAAAAAAGAAAATAAAAAATCGGTACGGGTAGAACTCTTCGGCAAAATGGCGGCTTAATAGAAGGAAGCCGCTGAATTTTCTACTGATTAATTTCCATAATTTCATAGTGTTTTCGGACTTCACTCCAAGAAAATTTATCAAGATATGTTATATAGTGATTCAATGTTTCATACAATAGTTCAAGGTGAAATTCAAAATTAACAGTGAGATATACATCTAAAAGTGACTGTGACTAGAGCTTAAGAGTGAACTGACGCCTATGGCGGATTGTAACCATAGCAACTTATAAATAACTTGCATTAAAACATCAATTATTAAGACAGATTGACTGTTAAACTGTAATTTATTATATTATTATAAAACAGCAATTTTTAAAACGAATGTGCAATGGATGGGTTTAATTAATGCCATTTCCGCACTAGAAATAGAACAGAACTCTTGAATTAGTTATGAACTTTCTTCCCTGAAAGTTAGAACTCTCTAGGCTTGAATTTGTAGGATTGGACATATACGGAGGTAGTGCTGCCATCTTTTGTTGAAAATCGTTGCTTTACATTAACCTTACTTAATAAGGTCATCAAAAAGTAGTTTGCTTGTTTTGCAGCGTATCCACCTCGTTTTTTTTCTCTCTCTATGGGGAAGGAAGACTCGCGTATGACTAGATTGTGATCCATAGTGGAAAAGAAGAGGAATAGAAGGATCCGTTGTTGCCAACTTGATCTTTCTAAAGAACTCAACGTTGGAAGTGTTTTAAATCATTCTTCGTTACTATGAAAACAATATATATCCAATATCGGGTCTCTCGCAATATTTAAAAGGCTACGCCTCACGAAATTCAGATGTATACACAACTTTTACACAAAACCGATTGCCAGAGGGATTGAATCGATAATGAAAGTTTTATAGTCCCTTGTTAGTAAAGCTACAGCAGACGGAACCTTCTATTCCCGCTCATGGTGTCCGTCCGTGTCCAGAAATTAAATCTCAGGAGCCACAACATGTAGAAAAATGAATAAGGAGTCATTGAAATGGTATTGCCTAGACTAGTTCAGGGCCGTCAGAAGCGCCTTGATTGAAATACTAGTTCAGGGTTGCCAACCCACTATTTTAAAAAATCTACTGTTCAAGTTGCTTTCATTCAGGTAGACCTAACTGCGCCAAACTTGGCATAAACATTATTCAGCAAAATAGAAAAGTTGTGAGAGAGTTTTCCCGTACCTAAACACAGCAGTTGTCAGCCTATTTTATAAAAAAAATATGCTCGTGTAGCTATAATGCTATCAAGGGACCGGAGCCTTTGCGATTCTTAATAGAATTACAGCTCCAACTTGTTTCACTTATACTAAACCAATTCTTTGATCAGGGAATGTCAAAGTATAGTTTTCTCTTGCATACATACTTAAATATACCACCACTGACTTTTTAAAAATAATTTTTAAAACTTTTTAACTAATCTTCATTTTAATTTTAAATATGTCTGCTACACTCCATCTGCTGCTTCAGTATTCCATTTGTACACTTTGTTTACATTATTTTAACATTCAGTAATTTCCATTTATATCGTTTAATTTTGTTTTTAACCAGGTTCTTGGTAATGTTTCATCCATTATAGTAGGATGCATTACGCCTTATAAGTATACTGTGACAGTACCACACTTTCTTCAGCAGTCCGATATTTAATTTTACTTTGACAAGGCCCTAAGTTTATTAGCTTATCTTCGTCAATAAGTGCTTAATGCACCTTTTTACCTGATGAAGCCGGAAAATATATCGGTAGAATTTGTAACTTTGGACCTTATCTAAACCTGCTCCATGTATCACGACAATGCTAGAATCGATACTCAATCATCACGTAAATTTACCTTCTAGGATGTTCAGAATGTTTTAGGGATGTTCCCCCCGAAATTCTGACTTTTTGGGGGTAAAATTAGTATATTAGCTGAAGGGAAATGATTGAACGGAACATCATACAAGAAAACAATTAAATAAAACAAAGAAATTCCACCTCTCAAGAAGAAATGAAACTCATCTGGAACACTACTAATCATCATGCCGACCTGATAGCCGTGTGGATTGCTGCATGGATGTGAATTTTTAACTAGCATCATATTCATAAGTGTGATGGGCCGAAACCAAATTTACTAAGAATGGCCCATACAAAATAAAGCTTACAAAGTTTTTACTAACCATTTCAGTTCATTTTATCTTTCCACGAGTCAATAAAGTTCATAGACGGAAGGGATACCGAAAGGAGACAAATAGTACCATCTGTAGTCTGTTTTATGCTACGTGACGTCCTGTTATGTACCTGCGCTCTCTAATTTACGTTCCATGTCTTACATTTTTGTAAAATAAATGGCAATAAAATACGTGGAGCTTACTTCGTCCCCACAATTGATGAACAAACGGCCTAGAGAATATGTTGGATATCTGCCCAGCAGTCCGTGAAATGTGGGAACACCACAAAACCAAAGTAGTAAAAAAGGCCTTTTTTTTTTTCCCTTCGAAATACGTTTTCGTCCTAACTATAGTCCGATTTTCAAACTCAATTTTCGTTATCGTGCCCATACTTCGAAAACCGTATTTACTTTTGCTATTTTGGTGTGCAGTATATCGTCACCTTGGAACCAGAAGGTACTATGTCCTTGTCCACTTCAGCTACTTTTGAGAAAGACCTGTTTTAAAGTTTGAAGTTCCATTTAACGCCTATATAAATCCATTACATTTCTAGCCACTTGGAGGTCATTTTGTGAGACATTATTTTGCGCGTTGATGCCCTTCAGAACAAGGTCTCTGAATGCAGTGTTAACTCCATTTTGCCAAAAACGTGGACATAGTACCTTCTGGTTCGAAGGTATTATTATTGATTGCATTTTCCATTTACAGTTGCAGTACTTTTTATCGGTATTGGAGCTAAAGAAGACACTGAATTACTGGTTGGACAAATATTAGTAGATAAGACAATAACTCAATATTCGACTAGAAAATTAACTATAAAGTCAATAATTTAATTTTTAAGAAATTTAGGCAACTATGGCTCAGGCCGGATGGATGATGATTGGTGGAACGAAGAAAGTGTGAGGAAATGAGAGAACCCCGAGAAAACCCACGCACACAGTGTTCGTCCACCACAAAGTCACGCACATGGCACGAACAGGGTTTGAACTGACGACCCCAAGCGCCAGAGGTAGGCCACCGCGACCCCTAGAAAATTAACTATCGACTCTGAACCTTACTCTGATCTCCCCCTCCGGCCAAAGCCAAAGTTGCCTAAAGGTCTTAAAAATTAAATTCAAATCTTATCGCTTCTACTTTTCCGTAAATTTTACCTTTCCTAATCCTTAGAAGTTTAGTGAACAGTACAAAATATTGTGGATTTTAACTGTTGACGCGTCTTAGGTGAGTTTTATTTTACGCAAGATGTCGACACACACTGGGTAATAAAAATGTACACTGGAAATAAATAAATAAATGATTAACAGAAACAGTCTTTTATTTAAATATTCACTTTCTCCATAATACACTACCTACTTCTCAGTCACATTAACATCTGTAATTCGTTTTACTATCTTCAATCTCGACCACTTGACTAACAATACTACACTGAGTTTCTTCCGGGAATCAGGAAAAAAAATATCCTATTTGTCCGCAGTGACGAGACTTACTTTCAAAATCATTCTGTATAAACCTGTTACTTAAAGATGAAAAAGATACATAAAAAAAGACAGGACTCAATCCATATACACTATGGAAATAATATGCTTCCTCGATCAGTTTTCCAAATATTTGTTACAATTATACAAATGGTTTCCTTTTAAAAAGAAACATTACATATAAACAGGATCCAGTGTTACCTATTTGAACAATAAACTTCATTAACAGATCTACGAAGTACACAAAAATAAACAAAAAAAAGATATTCTGTATCCTAAATCTGTAATAGCAAAAAGACACTGTAAAAAGTAAAAGATATTTTGTTTTTTTGTAATCGGTAATAGCAAAGCCACTGTACACAAGTCTTCTAATAGCTTCAGTAACAAAGCTACTGGTCCACAGTACACTTACTTCGCAGCTGTAAACTTCTGAAGATCTTCTAATAATGTAACGTACAAAGAATGTTCATAGGCGGTGCTCAAGTCGGAGAGCTTCTCGACGAATTCATTGGTTACGCCTCTTTCCTCCAACAGGTTCATCAATAAATCATAAAGGTACTGGAAAAGAAATTATAGATAGGGAAAATTAGCCATTGGAAGAAATCTTACTAGTAAACTATAGAAGAATCTAAATAAGGGGACCGGCAGGGAAATCTGACGGTTCTTGCAATCATATTACGTGGTTGTAATTTGATACACAACAAAATTTATTTTCTTTACTTATAGGGAATTAAATGTCACTTATAAATGATAATTGAAAAATTGGATGAAGAAAGTCTAGGTTCTAAAAATGACTTCTTCAAAGTGATCAAAATTCTTGCGAACGTACACTTGGCACCTATCACTGAAATTCCGCACAGACCGTTGCTGCTATTTCCCCACAAATTGCGTCCTTCAGTTCTTCTGTAGTGCTAGGTTTCTATAAGAGATATTTCCGTTTGCCAATTTCAGTGACGTGTTGCGAGAGTACGTTCCCAATAATTGACACGTTTGATGGTGTAAACCTCAACGAAGGATTTTTTTTTCTTCAGAAAAATGTCTTTCACCTCCAGACTGCGCGGCTTAATTCACTCAAATTTATCTCTTAATAAGGGACAGAGCTATTTCAAGATCACAGTTTGACCACCGTATTTTGTTTGGGTCATTTGAGTAATTATGACTTGGGGACCTTTTTGATAAAAGTACAGTGCTTTATAAAATCCACCCCAGCCAGAATTCAAACCCGGAACCTCTTGGACGCTACCATGACGCGTCAAACCTCACGATCACATGGTTAGGTCCGGAAGAAATTGAGGAAAATTTTAGTGAACACTGCCTGTCTCGTGTGAACACACAATGGCCTGTACTTATGCGAAGTCCTCGATCTTTGCCCGTAGACTAGAGTCGGACAAGATAGATGAAGACGAAAATAACCAATGGATTAAAATACTAAACGATAGCAGCTTCCACGTCTTTAATATAAAAAGTAACCAAAATAAGAAACTGCCGTTTTTGACGTCGAATGGGAACACGTAATCACTGATACAGAAATAACTCCCTCAAGTTCTAGAAAATCGATTGGGGGTGGGAGTGGGTACATTGACCGTGACCAAGACGGGCGCTTTGCGAACTCGTAAGAGTTATACCTTGAGTAATAGAGAAGACAAACGGAGGTGTCGAAGTAGCTCGTTCGTCAAGCCTTTCGGGAATAACACTGAAAATGAACACAGCGCCAGACATTGATTCCAGAAATTCAGGTCAGGAGATTTGTCCCTGTGTGATGAACCCCGTACTGGGCGCCCACAGGCCCTGGATGACGAGGTCCTAAAAGCAGCCAAAAAGTACAACAAAAGCCAAACTTGTCGTAAGGTTTCCGAACTCTTCCAGGTTTCTGATGAAATAGTCAGACTTCACCTACACCGCACAGGAAGTCGTACTAGTTGAGCAAGTGGGTACCTCACACACTATCGGAAGCCAACTGGAATCAACGACTGACAGCCTGTTTGTCGCTGCTTTCTCGGCATCACAACAAATCTACATTAAGTCGAATGCTCACCAGTGACGAAAAGTGGGTCCTTTATGAGAATCTCAAGCAAGCCGGACATTGGTTGTCACAGTGGGGCCCTGTGCCTCACACAAGAATAGCTCTACACCCACGCAAGGTCATGCTCTGTATCTGGTGGACTAGTCGCCAAGTGGTTCACTACGGGCTGCTACCACCGGGTCAAACCATCACTGCGGACCTGTACTCGTAGCAGTTAGAACATGTGCAACAGGCACTGCTGCAGAAGGAGACAGCATTTCCGACAATGCCAGGCCTCATGTGTCCACAGCGACTTGGTTTTGAAACATTGCTCCATCCACCGAACTGCGCGAACCTTGTGCCAACAGATTATCACCTCTTCTATTCCCTGGACAACTACCTCTGTGGGAAATCTTTCACCAATGAAGCAGTCTTGTGGCAGGCACTCACGGCATTCTTTGCGTCCAAGACCCCGCAGTCAGTAGACAGGGTGTTGCACAGCTGTAGGAACGTTGGCAGAAGGTGTTGCATGCCAATGGGGATTACTTTGAGAACTAAGGTAAGTGACATTTTCTGTATATCTTTCTGTTTTGACTATCAAGAAGGGTAAGAACTTTTTTGGTTATCTTGTAATGCCAGAGCTAATATTCATATACCAGAGTAACAGAAATGTTTTATACAACAGAGAACCTCGCCCTTAGCGGATCATGAATTTTACTGGCCATGTTGAATGCAATCAAAATTCATTGAAGAATGTGTGTTGTGTACGTAGACGGTGTTTTTTACGGGGGCGAAGTCCATGACCAGTAAATAAATGCGGGTGAAATTACCGGTAAGTGTAGTATTATGTATGTAACATATACCAACTTTTGTACATTTAACATATTTATAGCTGATCAATACAGTACTGTCTCTTTAATCCGAACAAAAACAACATGCGTTATGAAAGCAAATCAGTAAAACAAAGGTACTTACTACTGTATAAACAATAATACTAATAATTTGCAGTGAAACTTACATTAAAAACTGATGTATTTTGGGCGTGGTCGTAAGAAAAAAAAAAATCCTATCACAATTATTAAACCACCAGTAAAAGGAAACAAATTTCAAAAAGTACAATGTAATGTATTAACACAAAATCACATACACGTGTAATATCTGTTCTCACTTAAAAGAAGCTGCTTTGATTTGTTTATTTTTACATAGTTTGACAAAATCTTCCATTTTATTCATTGCGTGATCTTCAACGCAGTTAAGATGATTTTCACAATTTTTTTTCTTACAAATTATTAGCTAGCGAAGGAAGGGCTTTAAAGACTTAACTGCACACAAGTGTAGACTATCCCACATTTTTTAGGAGATGACGGCTGATTCTGGACAGCTGTAAACCAGTTCAAACTGCATTTTTCTGATTGCTATCTAACAATCACTGAAAACGTTTGGAGTAAATGTTTCAGACATTCGAATTCAGAAATATTTCATTGTTTTCACTAGAATGAATGAAATCCTGCCTTCGAATTATCCAAATAAAGGTTAAAAAATACGAATTACATTGGTTTCAACAGGAATTTCAAGGGAAATGAAGTTCTATTCGAATTATATCCAAGTTCAAATTACAGAGTCCACTGTACTTTAAAAATAGAAAAACAGCCATCGTACTGCTCTCAACTCAAAAAAATATGTGTTTTTTCTTGTCCTCATTCTACACACGCACAAATTCAAGGGGAAATTAAGTCTGCGTGCTAGCGGCCATAGTTCCCACGCTTTGATCAGCATCTTCAAATTATTACCTTTGATAATTCGAACTCTTGCTTTCTAGCTCTCTTAAGTAAAAAATTTGAAAAGCCACGAAACCAAGTACTTGGCTTGGAGGCTGTTTTTAACACTTAGAACCTTTAAGAGGTGTAGTGACGATTGCGTTCCATTACACAATTAACCCGTCTACACATTTACAGTCTTTACTCATGATTCGCCGTCGCTTGGGCGATAGCACGTCTAACTACGAATCAGGCGGCCCAGGTTCAAATTCCGGCCAAAACACTGGAGACTTTTCTGGTAGTGTTCCCATGCCTGGCGCTCTGAGGTGCATCCAGCCTCCTATCAAATTGAATACCTATGTCCTTGGTACTCCGGGATACCTTGAGAAAGTAAAAACGGTCGAGCGTGGGACACACCACTCCACCTAATTTCACACCGCAAGTCGAGAATATGTGCAGTACACCCCCTATGCGCCATTTTCTTAACCTTTACTAATAAAATAGTTTCTGTACGTACATTCTTCAAGATATAATTGTCTTAAATGATTACATTACGAGTTCAATAATTAACTAGGAAGACATTACTAAGAAATGACATTTAAGAGAATATATTCCAATGTAAATCCCATTTTTTTAAAAAAACATTTTTAAACGCTCATCCATACTATCTCAATATAACGGTAACAGGACCTTTACCAATATTTACGGTATTGAAAATGGTAACTTTTATCAAGTTTTTAAAAGAACTTTTTAAAAATCTGTGCTGTTAACACGATTTTCTTCTGAAATCAGGTACAAATGGTAATACACTAAATTGTTATTTTTTTGCTTCAGATACCCTATCCTGGACTATAAGTAACGTAAGTTATGTTCACTCTAATTCCTCTTTTTTAGGGAATCAACAACCAATTTGCAACATAGGTGAAAACCTTACCATGTGCGAATACATTCTTTCTCGAAGATAATCTACCCTAGCCTTTAAAGCCACATTGTATTTTAAGAAAAAGAGCAAGAAGATAGAGCAAGAAGATAGTCGGGCTACTGATTAATTGTAAAGCATTCGTCTTCTTTCTAATGACCAATGACAACTTATATTAAAGCATACATACCCCATCAATTATATCCCCTGCAACTGCGTATGTCTTTTCATTCCATTCACCCTCATAAATGGTGATTTCATCAATGGCAAA
>JAGDQP010031888.1:0-21649 GCA_022664845.1 Lepisma saccharinum
CTTCATCCAGCAGTGGATAGAAAACGGCTGAATATGATGATGATGATGATATATATATGTATATATAGCTGATCGTCTGTAGCCAATTAATTTCGAAGTATCGGTGACATTATGCCGCAAGTACACAGTTTAAGACAGCGTGTAATCCTGTTGTTTTTATTTTTTCATTTTCCGAGGAAATACATAGTTTGTAAGGTAAGAATAAAGTTTTTACATAATTAATTTAGTTTACAAGCTCTTTCAGCATGATTTGTCAATAGGTACAAAGTATTAAGTGAAAAACGATGCAATAAAATGTGGTCGGAATTTGGCATTTATTTTCTTTCCCATACAAACCAATTGTCGACCAAGAGTGGTCGATTATTGGATTATTTGAGAGCACGTCAAATTACTTTCCCGTTTGCTATTGAGGTCCGTTTTGCAATATAAATGCATAAAATTCTCGACTTCGTGACATACCACCCCCCCCCCCCCCCAATTTACAAATGAATAATCCGTTCAAACTCAAATATCAAAGTTGACATTTCTACCATATGTTCTCCTTATACTGTACAACCTGTGAAATAATAGATTTTTATACTTTGTCCCAACAAAGATATCAGGCCTCCAACACGCATAAAATACAAATTTTTGGATTTTCAAACATTCATAAAAAAAAATAATTAAGGAATCTCCTATTAGCCTTCATATTTTGTATACATTCAATAGAATTTGATGTGTAATAGCGTACAAAAGATCAACGCTGATATTCAATCCGCTCCGAACAGAAAATCCCCCTGAAACGGGAATTTATTATCATGTGACAATCACATTTGGATATTGTTTTGATCACTTCAGTTACGTTTGGGGCTTATCATTCAGAGAACTAAAATTATCAAGCAGATTTAAAGAGGAAGAAATGGTTCTGTTTGAATGCCCTATGATAAACCAGTACGGAGAAATTACATTTTTTGTAAACTACGTACTGCAAAAATGGCGGTCATTAATTAATAGAGTGGGATAGAAATAAAACAATACCCGTTTTGAAATAAGGAATAAAAGTATTATTATTATTATTTGAAAGAGGTCGAGTAACCAAGCTAGACGATTTCAGATGGGCTGACCTGTAGTTTGTATAAAATCGCGAAAACCTCTCTGTCTTATCCGTAGTTTGCAACACGCTGATGTGTGCTTTAAGTATGTGGTTTATCATCACTAGACAATATAAAATATCCAATAACACGACGTACTGTCATTTGAAAAAAATAAACTTTATACTTAGTTGGCAACACTGATAAACTGGTGACCTACTGTTTTCACTCCGGATGTCCACTATGTTGCTAGAAACAAATTTCCGGAAACGGAATTCTCATTCAATGACTCGTTTCTGACTGATTGAGAATTATTCATTTCCTCCCATTACTAGGCGTCGAATTTGGACTCAAAGTTGGAAACGCTGTATCTTCAAAACTAAGCGACATTTCCCCCATGTTAAAAGGACCTTTTTTTACTTGTTTTGATGTCAGAAATCACCTCCCGAAAATTCCGTCCTTTATTCTCAAATATTGTGGATATATCCTTTATTTAACTTCTGTGAATTTCGAGGTTTCGCCCCTCCTAGCTCCGCCCCCTTTCTCCATCGCACCTTAAATTTTAGTATTCTCCATACCTCACCATCCTCTATCAGATGCATTATGTTGGATTAGGATCTCAGCAACAACTATCGTGACCCTCCCTTGTCAGAAATGACACTATTTTTTGAAGAAGAAACCTCACGGAACAAAATTGTTAGATATTGTGGAGAAAAGACAAACGTAGCGAGGAGCCAAATTTCAGTTCATTCTATTTCTAGTTACGGAAACATAGTCATCAGACAGGCCAGAGCACTGAAAGGGTTATCGTAGTACCTAACTTAGTCTTTTGTTTAATGGTAGACTTATAATTTATTGATGTTAATAAAATTCTTGAAGATTGGATTACTTTAGTCATTGTTAAATGCCTCGGAGGAATATCTTTTGACTCCTTTAAATCCGTCTTTCATATAAATGGCGGTAGTCGTAATCACATGGTAAAAAAAGTTTTAATAATTAAGATTATGGGATCATCTTTACTCACTTAGATAACATACAAATATCAGTGATAGACTTTGGTTATTTTAATTAGTTTTTTAATTTAACGATTCTCGACTTATTCATTTTAGAAAGCTTTCAAAAAAGATAAATGTCTCTGGTTGTAAATTCCTTGAGGTAGCATGTTAGCTCTTAGATAAAACTAGCTTATCTAATCACTGTCCTCTTGTTTAATGGGAACAACAGTGGACATTTCACATGGAAATACACAAGCTATATCACCTAAAAAAAAAAAAAAAAAAAAAACTAAAGGTTATAACATCATTTCGTAAATATTTCCACATCTATTCAGTTGGCCTTCGAGTTGAACTTTCTTATGCAAATAACAAAATAATATTACAACATTTTTACAGCAACGTAAGCAAATGTTAAAAGATGAGATCTATTTGATGTAAACAGCGCATAATTAGTTAACGTAATTCCATACTTTTTGTCTTCCATTCTCTGTTCATAGTCCAACTAAATGACTTTTCCTCCTTTTTATAATGTTCTGTTATTGTGAAATTATAAGAAAAACAGCATTTTTATACGAATCGTTTTGATTACACCAGGAAATCTTTGTTTACTGTAAGTATATTTTGTGTAATAGATCCTTATAGCGTACATAAACTTAAAAAGAAAAGTCTGGCAAGGAATAGAAAAGATCTAAGGTCTATTTTGCTGACTTGGGATTCCTTGTTCACTTTAATACGCTAAAGTATTAAAATTCTGCATTCCTCATAGACAACGTAATAAAATTTGACTTTTCAACAAAAAAGTATCCATCTGCTAAATGTATACAATCCGTTTACGCCAGTTTCTCTAATAAAATATAATAAATAATCCCAAAGATTCACTATCACTCTTTATCGTAGTTGTGTTAACCTAGATCAGATGATAGTTTGCTCAATTCCAGGATGCAACACATCTCACACGATATTTATCTTACGTCATAGGTGAAGAAACTTCATCACATGTCAACTGGCTATGCTATGACTTAGTGTAATATATGATTTTAGCTCTATATACATTCTTCCTTGGAAAAAAGTGACTGTATTATTTCCATTTTCCTAATTGCTCCAAAGGATTTGTTTATAGTATAAAAAGGAAATTAAGAATAACACATAAAATATCTGAAGATCTTACTTCTTTTTATAGAGTAGGTGCTATTACATCTATTGTTTTTATCATAAAACTAGAATTCAAGCACCCTTTACTAACATTTTCCTCCAGTACATATACTTCATTACAAATGTGGTGACTCACAGGAATTTTAGCAAAATCTTTAATTTAAGAATGGGTCTGAGGCCAAAATTTGAATGAAGTGAAGATGCTTTATTGATAAAATGGATGAAATAGATATATTAAGATGCGAGCAGAGCTAAACGAACATAAAATATTGAAATAGAGTATTCTACCGAGTCAAGTAGGATATACTACTACGGCACCTACATAATAAAATACCTGAATTGTTGGACTTTTCACTCGACGACTCATGCGACACAATAAATGGCCTTGGATATTCCGACCGTCATGTATTACCTACAATGTAATGGCAATTGATCTTGTCAGCGCGTGAGAACAGGCATGTCAAACAATGTGGCCCACTAACCATTATTCTGCGATAAAAAATAACGGGAAAAAGGAAGTCCTGGGATTGATCGCAGCGGTTTTGCATCCTGACAGAGATTTTTTAACAGTTTTTGCTGTCACACCATGCTAATGAATGGTACCTTAAATCTAGGCCCTGGCAGACTTCCAAATCTCTTCTACCCTAGCCCTAGCCCGTCCTCCTGAGTCAAAGTTGCCTGATAACCTTAAAGAATATTCAAATCATGTTACCGAAAGGAGTAATTTAACCTTGTATAGTCTTACAACTCGTTGTGAACGGATCTCGAGAACACAAGCTCTTCCTGTTTTCAGTCATTTGTTCGATGCGCAGAGAAAAACCGCTAGTACATTTGCAAATGGAAGCAATTAAAAATCATCGCGACTGAACATTAAAACAAAGGTACAATGAAATGGGCATTCCTGAATTCTACAAGTAGTTGCATGTGCTGTTTCCAGAAACCTCGTATTTGCAGGCAAAATACTTTTCATGTTCTGCAGCACTTACCAGTATGGACAAATTTTCTCACTCATGACAGGTAAAAAAAGTCACTAGCAAGACCCAGATCAACCTATATTCATCTTAACTCTGTTCTTAATAAGATGTCTCCTGATATTGAAAAGCTGGTGACAGAGAAAAAATTCCTGTTGTCGGGCAAGAAGCAATGAATAAATTTTAATAAATGTTATATTGTTGCAGCGCTTCAAGTAATGACAAGCTTTGCAGGAGTGTAACTTGTCCACTTTCTGAATCGTTCTTTAGGACACTCCTCGTTCCCATCACCACTTTTCAACATTTTAAAAAAATATTTCAAAATCTAACAGCACTATCAAAAATTTAGAACTAGTTCACTAGTACTTACAAATTATTATGAAATCCAATGGGCAGTGATCTCGAGATCTTCTCCATAGATGAGTGATACGTATTTAAAGATTATGACGTCATTATTTAATTGAAGTCTCATTACTTGTCTATGGAGAAGTTCTCGAGATAACTGCCCCCTGGTTTTCACAGTAAATTTACATATACTAGTGCAAGTGCAGTATGTTCTCAAATTTTTTATAATGCTTTTAGATGTTGAAATATTTTGAAAAGTGTTAAAAATGCGCGGAAAGAAGCGAAGTGACCTCTTAAATCTGGGTCATATTTGAATTTTCTGATAACAGAATCAGTGAAGATAGCAAATTCATTTATCACCTTTTGATTTTGGAGTGCTGCAGGCAATATAGTAATGCTACGAGAAGTCAAATTACAGTACTCAGACAATTTGTGATAAAATACCTACATCTACAACATTGTTTACATACCAAGCGGCCGCAGCTCAGTCGATAGAGCGTTGACTTAGCAATCTGAAGATACTGGAAACGATCCCAGCGACCACTGATTTTCACATGTGTTTTACAGAAGTTTCTTCGGTCATACCGAGTAAATGTTGGAATGGTCCTGGACAACTACGTTCCAGCATCCTCTCCCCCACCCTATTCAGACCTGAGCCTGAGATCCCTAAAGGCCATAAATAAATTTATATTCAAATTGATAGACTCTAACATGCTTCTGTAGAAAATGAAATCTTCCATCAACAGTGTTATTATCTTAAAAGTGGCTTTGGTTTAGTTACTGTATTTTAAGAACACTAGTATATAACGTTTTGGGATACATTTAGAATTATGTAAACCTTCATTTTCATAATTAAAAGTGAAAAATTAAAGTTTACTCAAGTCGTATCAAAAAAAAAAAAAAAATTTGGTCTTGAGAGAGGAAATACGGTACACTTGTCATATTTTGGACGGAGCTGATTTATATGGTTGTCTCCTGAACTGTGGAAAGTGAGCAGGATAGATTTCCTGCTTTGGAGGTCTCCTGTGTCTACTCCAAATAATCACGTTCATATCTAGTAGCCTCCTGAAGTAAAGTTAGATAGTTAGAAAGATACGTAAATACAAAACATAATATTTTATTTGAGAGAAATTCAGTTTTTCATAAACTAAGCAACGAACTCACTTCTATACTGAAATCTCTCAG
This sequence comes from Lepisma saccharinum, assembly GCA_022664845.1. Classification (NCBI taxonomy): domain Eukaryota; kingdom Metazoa; phylum Arthropoda; class Insecta; order Zygentoma; family Lepismatidae; genus Lepisma; species Lepisma saccharinum. Next base: position 5,719 of record JAGDQP010031888.1, read on the forward strand.
TGATTTGTACGAGGTTATTAGAAATTGTTAACGTAGAGGAGGAGTAAGAAACATGCGTCAAAAGGAACGAAGAGGGAACACAAATAGTGTAGTTGATAGAACCGCTTCCAAAAGATTCTAAGATCTTTAACGTATCTTGACATTTTTTATCTTTTCTTTTTACTTTTTAAATGCACTATTTCTGAAGATAGTTTATTTTGTCATGGAAACCTTACTTTATTTAATACTTTTCAGGGCATTTTTGAATGTAATTTAATTAATTTAAAGAAAGTTAATTTTATTGTTGAGTTTCTGGTTTCCACTCTATTTTATGTAGAAAAATGAAATTATTATACGATCTTCTTTGAAAAATGCACATTTTTTAAAAAAAGAAAATATGCTTCTTTTATTTTCACCTTTAACATTTACTCATATCCTTCCTCATATGTAATACAAACAACATAGGTGTCGTATATGTTTTGTGGCTGAACGAGCAACTTTGGCTTAGGCCCCTCGCGTCACAGGTATGACGTCCTTCAGTGATCACGCTTCTGTGGGGAAACCGTGTTGAAGATAGCGGTACGGTCCTTAATCCAGATACTATCCCGCATTGCCAACCTAAATAATGATAAATTATCCTTGTATAATGCTGATGTAGATATTTAAATGATGTTTCAAACAATTTTGATATGCGAAGTAGCAGTGGTACGTCAAAACTGAAAACTGGTTTTATACTTGCTGCTGGCAATCCTGGCTGTTATTTCTATTTTTTTTCACAGTTTCATCTGTCGAATACGGGGATAGCGTCTTAATAAAAGTAATGGCTCATTGCTTTACCTTTCCCATCCGACAACATAAAAATAACCAGAAAGATTAAAAGTAAGTCCATAAAAAATCGGGTACGGTTTGTTTTTTTTCGAGAAAATACAAGGGATGTACGTTCTTGAGTCTAAATAAATTATTATTATTATGAAAGTTTTACGTACTCATATGCGTGGGAAGTTAGATAATAAATATCTATAAATATATTTAACACAAGTAGCGTGCTAGTGTGCAAAAATCAATATGTGATTAGATTATTGAAAAGGGTTTTCACATACAGTTAAGGAAAAAGATATTACAGGAACATAGTATTTAGTTCTTTATTTCACTTATATGTACGGGCTAGAAGTACCTATAACCACAACCTGTCACTTGCAGCCCCTCAGACATATTACGGCTTAGACTTACCTAATTATCTGGCCCATAAATACTAGTTAAATGAAAAAGTAAATATTATGTTCCCGCATTTTTTCCGTGACGGTACGATTCCTACAGCCCCAAATGCACTGCTCTTAGGTAGTTCTAGCTTCACCACCAAGGTAAATATTATAAAACGTAAAAATAGGTGAGAAAATACCTACCTGAATCGGTCAAATTTGGCGTAGCGTCTCCATTCAATTGGATTACTTTTATACGCGGCCATTAGTCCATGAACGTATTCAATATTAACTCTATCATCTGCAAACACTGCGTGTAATTCACGTCGCAGATCATCAAAAGTTGACACCACTGGCAAGTACTTTTCCATGTTTTTTTGTTTTTTAATCCAATGCTTAAGACAAAAACTTTTCCAGAGTCACAAAGAAACACAACGTATTCAAACGAAGTAAGGAAAATTAAAACAACATCAACACACTACCACTGATTCAACTTGAGGTTCTCTTTAAAGAAACAAACAAAAGTCAAATGTTTGATGGCCACCACAAAATTGTTGATAATTTACCGTTGTCTGAGCAAATAGAACAACACCAAATTAGAAGATCAAACTTTACTGCACTAGAACCATCGATGACACCATTTTGCAATACTCTGCGTGTCTTGTGCATCCTGTTCAGTCAGGCTGCAATCCAAGTGTTTGTTGTTTGACACTAAGCTGACCCTACAAGTCTTATCATCCCTTAACGATAACCTTCAGTCATTAGCTTGTAAAGACGGTAATGGCCATAAGTCAGATGATGTTCTTTTTTTTATGGTTATTATTTTTCTACATATCAACTTCGTTAGTCAACAGCGACAGAATCTCTAGGTATAATTATTTTTTTTTCTTCGTCCTAGTGGTTAGATTTGACGTCATGGAAACTTCCTCTTCTGCAATTGCTCGTTCTAATGGTGCAGTGCATTATCATCATTTATAATTTGTTTCCTAATAGTTAACGGTATACGAAATAATGATGCTTAAGTAGTATATACGTTCATGCTGTTATCTGTAATTACGGAATTCCTCATTGTGAAAATGAAGGCGAAGAAAACAGTCAGAAAAAAAGTAACTGTTTTCGTTGTACAGAGCTTTTAAACGAAGTGAATACACGTTCATAGTTGAAGCTTGTAAAAGGGCTTCGAGAGATTTGACAACAATGAGAGCGTATAATGTTAGTGTGAAACATTTATACTGAAGAGTTTGAAACAGAAATTAGCTTAAATGTTTCATAATAATGTATCTGATTACTTCTTTAACCAGAATTCACCCAGTAACTGACCTTAAGGTTAGTATAAAGCAACAATCTCCAACAAAAGATGGCAGCACTATCTCTGTATATGTATAATGTATTTTATTTCGTTGCACGAAATTACAATGCTGCTCCTACAAACTCAGAGAGTTCAAACTTTCAGGGAAGAAAACTCATAACTATTTCAGTAATTCAATTCATGCTGATTTTTTTTAAAAATTACCTTTGCGTTCATTGTTGAAAAACCTTCATTGTTATAGCTGTGATCCATAGCCACAATGTAGCTCTTTCAACAATGAACAAAAAGGAAAATCAAAATCGGCACGAATCGAACTCTCAAAATGGTTATGAACTTTATTCCCTGAAAGTTTGAACTCTCTGATTTTGTAGGAGCAGCATTGAAATTTCGTGCAACGAAATAAAATACATTAGAGAAATACGGAAGCAGTGCTGCCATCTAGAAAGCATTGCTCTATACTAACCTTAAAGAAAGAACAAGGTTTCAGAAGTTTGCTCTAAGGTCACTTTGACGATTCTTTTTCAAAATTATGGAAACACTATAAAGAAATTATTTCAATTTTGAAAAGCAGATACAATAGTGGTTATAAAACACTATCATATAACAAAATAAGTGTTTTAAATAATTCATTTTCAGTTGATATATTTGACTGGACAGGCTATGACCGTCATAATGTTCTAATTATTAAAAACATTTATTACTTTATATCAGAGAGTTCCATGACCAATTTCGTGCCTGCTTTCCGAAATCGAAACATTGTATTTATTCCTCTTACAATTTTAAAAAATCTAAAAATGTGGGGTAACCTTATGCAGATCAATATTTTATTTAAAAAAAAATGTCTAGATATAACTTTTGAATGAATGACGATTTAGACGAAACATTGTGCTTTTTATAGAGGGCATTCCTGTCGTTCACCTAGAAAACCTACAGCCAGATTTATAGAAATTGGCCGAAGCTAATACACAACGTACGTTTATTTTAAATTTATATTTAATATAAGTTTGGAATTACCGTACATTGCATTTTATCAAACTTAGGAAGTACCAAGTATTCATCGGCCATTTTTATGAATACGAGCGTACATAATAATAGGAAACATTCTAACGCATAATTAGGGCTAAGCAGTTTTTCGATATATCTTTTTTTTAAATCCAAATATCGACATCGAAAAAATCGACAATCGATATTCAAAAATATTGATATTTTATTGATATTTAATTTCCAACGTTATTTCAATATGAATTAGTTTTGATTTCCAAATATATTTCGATAAGAACTACTGTCGATTTCGATATGAAATATTTGATCTTTTGATTTTCGATATATCGTTTTTGTTTTGTTTTGTCAGCAATATCCATGATCGGGATCAAAATTCAGAAATCGCATAGCCCGACGCATAACCGTGGACTGGAGAAAACCAGCTGTGATGTATCCTGTGTGCTTATGGAGCCTGCTTGTGCGTTTTCTTGTGCGGGTTGTCTATACAGTAGGATGTGATTAGCAAAATTTGAAAGTGAGGCTTTCAACATGAAATTAATGGTAACAGGAGTTGATTTTGGTCCCATTAAAACAAGGAATAAATTTTGAACAACTTTAAGAGTAAACACTTTTTCATAGCTCATACTGTTTGGCAGCTAGAAGACCTAATTGGTGGTCAAAATTAACATGGTGTAGAGGGTTTTCAGGACTTTTCGGACGCTGTACCTCAAAGCGAATAGTAAATAAAAGTTCCAAACTAAAGTAAAATACTAAGTGGGATAAGCGAAATCAAATGGTATTTTTTTTAAAAAAAACAGGGGCTTCCCGAGAATACTGTTACGGGGGGCAACTTCAAAATTTTAAATTTAAACAATGGTCGATTTTGCTTTCTTTGAAACAGACATGAAAATTTAAAATATTTTCAGATTCAACATTGTTTAAAATATTCAGTTACAAGAGCTACTTTGTAAGTTAATTGCTGACCTACCAATTAACTCTTGTAATTGCCAAACGATACGAGATATTAAACAATGTGTGAAACCAAAATCAACCATTGTTTCTATTTAAAATTTTTGAAATTTCTCCCGTAACAGTATTCGAAGTTTCTGGTTTCGAAAATTTCACAGGTTGATTCCGAATATCTCATTTGGTATTTCACTTTAGCTTGGAACTTTTATTTACTATTCCCTTTGAGTTACAGCAACCGAAAAGCCTCGAAACCCCTCTACACCATGGTAGTTTTGACCACCAATTAGGTCTTCTAGCTGCCAAACGGTATGAGCTATCAAAAAGTGTTTACTCTTAAAGTTGTTCAAAATTTAGCTCTTGTTTCAACAAGACCAAAATGAACCCCTGTTGCTATTTAAAATTTTGTAGTTGGTCCCCCGTAGAGGTATTCCAGAGACGCCCATGATTTCAGAAACATCACCACGTGATTCCGCACATACACTTTGGTATTAACATTTTTTTGTTTCAAAGATTTCTGTGCACTAGGAGCTGAGCTGAGTTATGGCCCAGTTACGGATTTCCAAAACCACCATGTACTTATTTAAGAACATTATTCCATCACTATTCACAATACAAAATAGCGATGAAATTCTCCCATTCCTTACTGATACAGTCATTTCCTGTTAATAATAAGGTTAGTTTTAAAACAGACCAGATATTTGTTGTTTTCTGTAAGTTGTTGTCTTATAGATGATTTCACTGTAATAGAATAAATAGACTAGTTATTCTGATGTGAACTCATACACTTCCCTTGTGTGCTGTGAAATTGAACCAGGAGAAAAGTAACAAAAATAGTTTGAGATAACTATTTGATAAAATGGCCAGATATGCCAAATAGGAATGAAAATATTTTAAACCCCGTTATTAAATACTAAAGATAAAGAAGAACACCAAGAAACAGAGGACCACGGTGGCTCAGTGGTAGAGCGCTCACCTGTGGCGTCCTCGGTTCGATCCCGGTTCCGGCCATGTAGGCTTTGTGATAGGCAAACAACGTGTACGTATGTTTTCTCGGGATTCTCCCGTTCCTTCCATTTTTCTTCATTCCACCATTTTCCCATCATCATCCTTTCAGCCTGAACCAAAGTTAACTAAAGGCCTTAAAATAAATTAAAAAATAATTAATAGAAACTGGAAATTAGTTATTTAAGGTACCAAAGAACTCACGATAGTATTAATAGGATTAGCCCAGTGTGCTTACTATTATACTGATTATTGTCAGTCTGCCTAACTACTGAGACCATTGTCTCATGTTATAAAAACCTTGAGAATTCATAGTAGTTAGATTTAAAAAGGAAACATAAGCATATTTCTACGCAGTGTCGGATTGAACAGGGTGGCGAGGCGATCCTCTTACGGCGCCCTTTTGCCACAATAAAATAGGCTTAGTTGTATTGAACTCAAGAAAATTTTAGCTGATATTTCCATTATTGCTTTCATAATAAATATTATATCACAGAGTTATTGCAGGTTTTCGTACATTATTTAAAAGCTATAGTCGATGTGATCTCTTCGTTTCGGGTGCCAGCCAGCACTGCCAGATATCCTAGGTGTTATGCTGCAACTCGGTCTGATCTATTTTTATCACAAGTGACCTTGTGAGTGCTGTATGGATCATTCTCTCGTTGGGTTGTTTGACTGTGATAGTGGCATAGTGCTAGCGTCCAGACTAAACGTAGCTCACTCTCTGACAGAAGTGTAAACCATGGAAATTTCTTAGAGTTAGTACTGTTCATTGCTGAATATGATCCATTGTTAAAGAAGCATAGAACATAGTCAAAAACAAATGAAGAAGAAAGGCAAAAAGCACTCTTCAGGACGCAGTCCTTAATTACATTTCTTTCAAAAACTTTTGTTAATAAGGTAATAGTTATACTAGCAAAATATTTTCAGAAAACTATTGTTAGTAAAGTTCTTTCTGCTGGAATTTATAGCTGCTGTGAAAACTTAGTTAAACTAATTAGTCTTCACAAGACCACAGGAAAAGACAAGCTGGAAGTTATAAAACAAGAGCTCAACAACATTGGACTACTATTGACAAGCTTGTTGGATGTTCGTTTGCCGGGGCAGCTAATATGAAGGGTAAATATAATGGTTTGCAAGCCTTACTAGGACAGGAGAATCCTAGAGTGGCGTGTACTCATTGTATGGCACATGTCCTTAACCTTGTTGTCACTGATGCAGCACTGTGCTGTGAAGAAGTAGAAAATTTATTTTGATTACTTCAGTTTACAGGAACTTTCAATGGATCGAATGTCGGTATGGATCGAAGCAAATGAAACGTAATATACGGCTCACGAGAAAGAAGTCTTCAAAGCTTGGAGTAACATGAATGTGGGCGAAACACAAGTCTCTTTCAGCCGTGTTCTGTAAGAACGAAGATTCTGGTTATGATATCAAGAAGTACAGGTTAATAATCAGTGTACTGCAGGAAATAGGTACATCCAGTGACTTTGATGGCAATACTAAGGCAACAGTAAGAAGTTTACGAGACAAATGGTTGAAATTCGAAACACTAATGACAGCAGCTATGTACACAGAGCTATTTGAGCTTACAACACCAACTTCGAATTACCTACAGCCCCAAACATGGACTACTTAACGGCATGGGAAATGGTCCAAACGCTAGCAACAGATTTGAAGTCACTCAAAGAGAAATCTCCCTGTCACTTATCTTCGTTTCATCTTCAACTTCATCTCTTCCCGACTCGCCTATATCAGAATCAATAACAACCTTTCACATCCCATATTCCTACATTGCGGAGTACCACAAGAATCAGCCATATCACCACTTCTTTACATACTTTTCGTTGCAAACCTATCTCCCCTTCTTCATAATATACAAGTTTTCAAGTACGCAGACGACACAGCTTTTTTCGCCCTGAGTACCACAATTCAACACATCAATATGACAATGAACGAAGCAATCAACTCCTTCACCTCGTGGTGCAGTAAATGGGGTCTCACAATAAACTCGAATAAAACACTGACTATCATCTTTCTCCCTCCAAAACGCAGATCTAGAATTCGACGTAACCCCGAGAAACTAAATCTACACGAACGCATCACACCATCAAATCAGGTCACTTATCTAGGGATAGCTTTTGACAGACATCTTACATGGCGCCCACACTTGCAGACCGTCATTACAAAAGCCAGAAACAGACTAAATCTCCTTAAAAGACTGACTGGAACAACATGGGGACTCAAAGTTAGCTCAGTTATCAATACATATAAAGCATTTCTCCGACCAGTGTTGACATACGGATTTATTGCTTGGATTAACGCATCCCATGACGTCTACAAGAAACTACAAATCCTTGAAAGACACGCCCTCCGCATTGCCTACAGAGTAAAATTACCCAGTCCCACCCGAGAACTTTGCGACAGGATAAATTTTGCTCATCTGCTTTATCATCTGGAAACACTACGTCTAAAATACATAAGGCAGCGCTATGACACGCAGCATATTTTACTTACCGACATAATCCAAACACAACAGAACGATAACATACAGAACAATAACAATACACCACTCTCAACACTCCTCACCATATACCACTATACATTACCACCCGACGACCCAGAAGAAGCATTCATTCGTCAACTTTGATCATTCTATCTTCCACATCACCTTTCGCCTTCACATATTGCACAGTAACCATCTTGAACTAACAGAGCTCTCACCTGTCTCCATCACGGTCTAGAGTAGCTCCTAGACCAGAAGAATATCAATCATTTGTCTCTAATTGTGCCTAAGTGTTGTGACGTCTAGTGGACCTCACCTCCATCACATCACCAACATCATTCAGATCTGATTCCCCCCCACCCCCACCTACATGAATGATTATGAGAAAACTCATAATGACCAGATAATGAAAAATTAAATAAAGTTAAATTATACAACAAACTCACTTAGCCCATCCACTTTCCAATATATCCTTCCTTAGTTCAGTTTACCTTCCCTTCCCATATAGAGGGAGCTAGCCGCTGGCAAAAAAAATCGATGTGACAGGAACTGAACCAATGTTACTGTCACATAGCAAATGTGGAAAAATCCCTGCTCGCACAAGTAGGTTCTCAAAAACTGTAGTAGTGCAGATAGGGCATCTGACAACACCTTCCCTTTTCCTTTCAAAATTCAGAACTGAAATTGTGTTGTTTTTCTAAACTTGAGCTGAAAATTATAACCTCGGTGAGTCTAATTCTTCAAACCCTTCTGCCTCACGAGAAGTTTTCTATTTGCAGTAGTGACGCCAAAGTCATCGCGAACGTGACAACACAAAGTTAAGCCTAACCGATTTCGCGACAGTCATTGACACATCTATATACTCTCCAGAGTATTGAAGACATTTATTGAACTACGGTTCATCTAACCAACCTTGATTGAGGGAACACCTCTAACACAAAGCTGCAACCTGCTTTATACTGGACGAAACCGTGTAGCGTGAGCAGAAAGAAAAGTTTGAGAACCACTGGCAATAGACTCAGTATTTTAAACAGCATATCTGTTCCTTTTCCTATTTTTCTTCTAGTGCAGTAAGTCAACATACGCTCGTTTCTAAATTATTCAAGTTCCAGGAAATGGTTCATATTTTCGCTGAACATAAAACAATTATCATGAGATATAGGAAAAATCTACATTTGAATAGACATTTCGCTGGAGATTGTGAAGCTGAGAACAAGGGAAGTCGGGGAAGTGGTAAGCGGGGATCTGCATGTGTTATATATCGTTGGAAAGGTCACACTGAGTACACGTTACATGTGAAATATCTTGCTTGAATGGGGTCTGTAAGGGGCGTGGCGACCATTTGAAGATCCGAACAATGCACACCCCGAAACACCAGAATACGTGGACAAAATAGGAAACTGTGTTTCAATGTGTATGAGACTTGGTATATAGAGATTTAAAAGGTGGATGAGTACCAATCTGACATCACATTTGAAAAATTCAAAATGGAGGATCCAACATGGCGGACCCACATTACAAAAAAAGCTATGGGTCTGAAATTGGGTATATAGAGATATTCAACGTCGCTAATTATGAATCTGATACCAAAATTGTAAAATTCAAAATGGCGGATCCATTACTTCCCAATTACCAGAACCTTGTCATTCGATGCTCGCAATCCGACAAGTTAAATAAGGAACTGGTGGGCGATTTCTTCCGTAATGTCCTCAAACCTAACGTAGAAGTTTCCAGCAAAGAAGGCCGTTGTGATTGCCGATGCCTGGAGTGTCAAAAGTGAAAGACACTCTACCTAATTGACAGTGTTGCGATTACATTAAAAATCCTTCCACCAGGTTCCACTGCTTTCATGCAACCACTGGATGTGTTTTGCTTCTATCAGTGGAAAGATTTGATGAAACGGTTCACTGAACATGCCTTCCTTACAGAAAATGAAGCACTTCTGCACAGGCGTGACAATGTCTTCAAAATTCATGGCCTCATTTTGAACCGATTTCAATCGACACTGTATCGCCCCTTGTTTAGGTACGCCTGGTACAAAGCGGGTTTTGGTGTACCATATGTTCCATTTCAAGGTGTAAATGACATACATTTTTGTTTCGACGAGCCCCTTTGTCAGAACTGCAAGCAGAAAGAATCCTGCATTGCATGTTCTTATGTATTTGGTCGTAAAAGCCTGTATTACACCTATTTCTTTGCCCTCTACCATTATCATACACTCTTTCCCTCATCCTCTTACACGCATGTAACACACAGTAGTGCATATTTATGCTGGGGGGTGGGGGTCAAAGTGTAAACGGCATAATGTGATACCAGAAAGACAGTTGTGGAAGTATAACGCATTTCATAATCCAAAACGCGCATTTCTTTTCACTGCCATTACAATGGGGTTCGAAACACCACTATACGTGGACAAACGTCATTTTCTAGCTGAAAGCTCTGCTGTCTACTACAACAAACTCCCTCTTTATTATCACGAATCAGCTTCCCCTACTTGCCACGTTATGTACGATACGTATTTTTCTACTACATGTGCAATCATCACATGTCCGTTATGTACATTTTTTTTTGCAATTTTTGTCCGCCATTTTGAATTTTACAATTTTGGTATCAGATTCATAATTAGCGACGTCGAATATCTCTATATACCAAATTTCAGATCCATAGCTTTTTTTTTTTGTAATTTGTGTCTGTCATTTTGAATTTTACAAATGTGATGTCAAATTAGTACTCATCCACTTTTTAAATCTATATATACCAAGTCTCATACACACTGAAACACAGCTTCCTATTTTGTCCACGTTTTCTGGTGTTTCGGGGCGTGCATCGTTCGGATCTTCAAATGGTCGCCACGTCCCCTACAGGCCCTATTCAAGCGAGATATTTCACACGTAACGTGTACTCGGTGTGATCTTTCCCATGATATATAACACATGCAGCTCCCCGCGCACCACTTCCCTGACATCCGTTGTAAGTTATTGGCTTGAAATGGTGTATAACATATATATGCAGAGGAAATACAGAGGAATAATATGCAGAGGAATAATAATAATAATAATAAACCTTTCAGTAAACCTATCAAGGCATGGAGGATTTTTTTTCAACGAGAAAGAGAGATTTAATATACTATTGCTAAAGCAGAGGCTTGAAGAACTCGGGCTGAAATGATAACCTTGAAAATTGTGAATTTAGCTGTACACGTGTATATCATTTGTTCTTTTATTTGAGGATGAGATGTTGAGTTTTTCCAACAGATGACAGTGTTGCTGCGAATTGGATACACTGTGAAAGATTTCCTAAAAATAGACAACCTTAACAGCATGGAAATTTCCAGTAAGTTGGTTAATAAAAAACAACCTTTAGTTAGTTTTCAGGGATACTAAGAATAAGACTTATGAAAGGCTATCAAATAAAAAAAATTGTTCCCCCAAACGAGTTTCTTTTGTTATAGTTTATGATTGAAGAAAGCAGATTAAAGATTGCAGAACTTAATCCTAACTTAACTTCGACCAGTTAACTTATTGCGGTGATTTTGTATAGCAGACGTACAAATGAGAAGATAAGCATACTGTCGATTTGAGTTTGACGTCACTATTCAGTGTCGAAGGGAGCAAGTTTTTTTGAGCTGTTTGAACGCTAACAAGCCTACAGGCTTCTGGCATATGCGCCAGGATAAATAAGCATAACGACTTATTTGCACACTGGGAGAGCCACCAGTCGAATCACGGCACTATACGTTTACTACTTAGATCTTGTACGCTGGGTGTAGGCCACCAGTCGAAAAACGGCAACTCTAGGTTAAGTTATCAGCTAGCTGGGTGTAGGCCACCAGTGGAAAAACGGCAAACTTGGTATTATTAGATATTGATTAAAGGTATTGGTAACGAAATTGGCAAAGTCACACGGATTTTTGGTTTATGGTTAAAGGATTGTCCCACTGATTGACGACATAGGCAATTCATACGGATCTGATTTTGGGTTATTCATAGTAAGTCCAGTAACATTAGAGCTATACTGAGCAGGTTTGATTGAAAATACGGTTGACGACCTTGGGCTTGAACTTGGAAATAGATCGATTCTTTTACGCCGACCACCGCTATACAACAAGGACTCAGAATGCATAAGCTACCTAAACCAGTAGTCCGGGGAGCAGGTTCAAAGGTCACCGCAAAGGAGCAACGCGCTTCAGGGCGACGCAATCGACAAGATCAGTCATCAACTGAAAGCATTACACCAGACGAAAAGCGCCCTAGGTCACGTTCTCCTTTATCAGACCTCTCCCGTTCTGGCTCAGAAACCTTCATGGACACTGCTACCACCACTGATGGACCACCACCAAGCGCCTCAAACACTAATTCAATCAAACATCAATCTATTGATCCTGCTGCCTCAGCACATATTTCTAAACAAAACAATCCAGACTTGTACAACTTCATTCTCAAAGCATATGACTCACAGTTCAAGACTGCCAAGCATGTCTTTGAGAAACTAGTCAAATATGTACCAAGAGCCGAAATTAAAGAAATACTGTTCACTAGGAATGGAATCATACTAAAATCCACCAACCCGGAATTTCACCGCCATATAAGAAATAAAGCATCGTTCGAGATATTCGGAAAATCTGCAATTATAGAGGCACTAACACCAACCCCAAAAACAAAACAAGCTCCTCCTCCAAGGAAACCACCTATGCTATCTGTGGTAATCAAAGGAGTAGAGCCAACTTGGACAGATGATGAGATCAAAGCCGAACTCCATAGTGAAGACGTGCCTGTAGAGAAATGCCTACGCATTCTCTGCAAGGACGGTCCCACCTATCTTGTGCGGGTGCTCACACCCGATCAGCAGCTAATCGACTACCTATTAGAGCAGGGAGCGTATATATATGGCAAACGGCATAGGGTAGAGCCGTCGAATACAAAACAACCGTTACCAGTTCGCTGCGAGCGCTGTCAAACATATAACGAACATACCACGGCAAAATGCCCGAACAAACCTAAATGCGGCTACTGTAGTCAAGACCATCCAACTAAGAACTGTCCGAACGGCAGCGAACAACCAAAGTGTGCAACCTGTACGGAGGCTCATGCTTCCTACAGTGCAAAGTGCAAGGGAAAGCCAGTGGCTAACCCCACCACTCCTGAATTAGTAGTACCAGTACGAACTCCCGACACACCAGTAACTAGCAACAACTCACTACGCGAACCTGTTACTGTAGAGGATATGATCCGGTTTTTCTGTATGACGCTACAGAACGTTCATCCATTCATACGCCCGCACATCCTTCAACAGGTCAATTACACCACCAAGTTAATGTATGGACTCACGGTGCAAGCTACCTACTCAGGCCCGCACGTTCACTTCAAAATCAAGCCCATACCCAATAACGCACAGGATGGCTAGACAGAACAAAATAAGTTTTCTTCATCTGAATATTCAATCGCTTCCGACCCGGCAAAACATACTACAGCAAATACTCCTTGAACATGAAATCCAATGCTTCACACTCAATGAAACGTACCTAAAGCCGAAATACCGAACATATATGCCTGGATACATAATGTTACGACATGATGGACCTCCCGGTGCGCGAGTAAACGGTGGTACAGCCCTAGGGGTGCATAATAAAATACCACATCGAGTCCTAACACCAAAATTTCCGCCACACATGCCTGAACATAATATTACCACAGTGTACTTCAAGACAAAACATATCACAGTTGCCACCATATATGTAAGACCCCATGCACCTATACCACTCAGCTTTTTCACACATATAGACAACAATTACAGGCACTATATTATTATGGCTGACACCAATATCCACAGCCGCAATGTCGGTGTGAAGCAAAAGTTCAAAGACCATATTAGTCTGCACACGCAGGGTGAACTCTGCCACATACCCAGAGCTACCAGACCATGCAGCAATACCACACCAGATGTCATCATAGCATCATCCTCGCTGACACCATACATCAATATCACCGTACTTGACTCCATAGGAAGCGATCACGACCCAGTCAAGGTCGACCTAAAGGTACTAAATCGGCAAATTGCCACACCAATTAGTAGTCGTAAAATACCTAATTATGCTAAGGCAAACTGGGGAAAATATCAGTCTGACCTCAAACAATATGTGGAACAAATAACAGAACCACAGGATCTGAACACCATCGACCATACTATCACAACACTCACCAAAGCCATACAACGAAGTAGCACTGACAATATACCTAGTACAACCATAAACCTATTCAAACCGAAACTACCTCCACAATATCTCCATATCATACAACTTTCTCGCAATGCATATCGAGAATACATACGCTCCAGGTCGATCGAAGCACTGCGTCTCCATCGGCAATATCTACGCATGGTTCAAAACTATATCCGGGCATACAAACAACGTTCATGGGTCACTACAACCAACCATCTGGCGGAAGAGAGAGATCCTTCAAAATTCTGGCGGCATTTCAAGAGACTGATTGGAAAATCCAGCAATCCTACATATCCAATTTTGACTGAGGACTCAGCCCCAAATACAGATGCAGAGAAAGCAGATATTTTCGCTGACAGCTTACAGACTATATTCACACCTGAGGCACCTGGTCTAACTACAAGACTTACAAGCAACATTGAGAAAAAGACCGACTCTCATCGCAACCACCTAACAATTAGTGACCACCATACTCTAAACAACAACCATCCACTAACGGCTCTGATCACTGCCGAAGATATCATAGAAGTTACAAACCACAAGAAAAATACCGCACCAGGATTTGATAACATAACATACAGGCATATAAAAGAGGCACCAATCATATTGCTCCAGCTACTGGCTACAATATACAACTTCATACTACGCACAGGGCACTATCCGGTCGAATGGAAGGTATCAAAAATACTAATGTTTCCTAAACACGGCAAAGATAAGACAGACGCAAAATCATACAGACCGATCCAACTTACCTCTACACTAAGCAAGATATTGGAACGTATTCTGGTTCGCAGACTCCATATCCATCTTAGAAACCATGATCTACTACCTTACCACCAGGCTGGCTTCCGACCCAACCATAGTATTACCGATAACCTGCTGCGTCTAGCCACAATCATAACAAATCATTACAATAGCAACAAACCATCCTGCCTGTTACTCTTTGACCTAGAAAAAGCCTTTGATCGTGTCTGGCACGCTGGTCTTATATACAAACTCTACAACTTCCAACTACCAATAGCCTATGTACGTCTCATTTACCACTTCCTGAAAAATCGCATGGCATACATCAATATAAACAACAGTCTCTCACATGCAATTTTTCCAAACATAGGAGTACCACAAGGATCTGCTCTCTCACCGCTACTATACATCCTATATGTAACTGACATGCCAATACCGTCGTATCCAGTTCACACCTTCACTTTCGCAGACGACACAGCCTTTCTAGCTTGTGGAAAAAACGTACAACATATCAACAGCCTACTTCAACCAGCAATAGACAAATTTCACCTGTGGTGTACAAAATGGCGTCTTACCATCAATGCCCTAAAGACACAGGCACTGGTAGTACAGCAACCGGAGAAACGAACAAAACTCCGCCGTAATCCAAATGCACTCAACCTACATGTTCACAACACACCCATAAGACCAGCAGCGTCTGCGAAGTACCTAGGAGTTATTTTCGATACTAAATTGAACTGGACACCACACCTTAATCAACTCAGTACAACAGCCAAAAACAGACTATCACTACTGAAACGACTAGCCAGCACTTCTTGGGGACTCAAAGCTGACACAATCATACACACGTACAAAATGTTTCTACGATCCTGTCTCGTATATGGCAATATCGCTTGGATCACAGCCGGCAACCGCTTCTATAAAAGGCTTCGTATATTGGAACGCCACGCACTACGCATTGCATATCGTATCAAGCTTCCGAGCCCGACTCAGCTTCTATACGATCGAATTACCTTCCCCGAAAT
>JAGDQP010031889.1:4206-21648 GCA_022664845.1 Lepisma saccharinum
GGCCTCTCCCCGAAGGGAGGAGAGTTGGTCTACTGCTCCCACGCTGACCAGACGAGTTGGGAGAAGAAAGCCGAAGTGATGGCCACTGTCTTTTATTCACAGCAACTCCCCAATTATCCTCACGATGCTGGGTCAACACCGAAAATTTTGAGCCCCCACCGAGAATCGAACCCATTAGGTCGAAACTGTTAGGTTAGATAAAATGGTGCATTTGTTGACGACTTATATTCATGGGCGGATTTAGGAGAGAGACCCTGTAGAATGTGTGTGTGAAGATACTTTAAAAGCTATCGTTTAGAATGAAACATTTAAAGTCATTATGAAATGGCTGGGGGGGTAATGTTCCCCATAAATCCGCCTATGCTTTTACTATAAATTAAAATCATGTAACTTTACCTAACGTAACATTCTCGGTTTAGTTGTGGGCAAGAATAAAAACTGTACTGATACCCGTCGGCAAATATGCGCAATATATCGTGAAAATATTATGTTAAAAATATTCGTAGGATATTCCAATCAAAAAAAAATATATTCCTAGGATATCCCTCGAATATTCCAATGAAATACATATTTCTAGGATATCCCAATGAAATACATATTAGTAGGATATTCCTTGGAATATTCTTAGAATATGTGATCATCCGGGGATATTCGAAGCATGTTTCTAGAATATGCATATGCTGTATGGAATATCATGTTCTGAAGGAGCAAGGACTTAGATCCCATATTTTGGACTTAACGCAAGCTTATCAAATCAAGCCAAGAAAAGGTTTAAATAAGATTCAATCAGTCCGTCTAGTTTACAAGAATCACGGTTGTAATTGTCTTAACAGGACAAGAAAGAAAAACATAATGTACTTCTTAAATAAAAAAGAAAAGAAAAGAAATGTTAAATTTGTCAAGCTTTCTCGCATAAGTGATCGTTCTTACATCCTTGAATTAGGTTAGTTATAACAACTAAGCCACTTGCATTGTTCCAGCAAGCTTGTTTAATACGTTCAACACAATATCAAGTTTGCAGTGCTAAAAGCAAGTAACTGACAACCTTGTTTCAAGTTGGCATGCTATCTGCGATGAGATTAAAATAACGGAAACTGAAGATCTTGTATCAACGGACAGAAATTCACGAAATATAGCATTTTTTAAATATAATTTTAAGCCTATAATGCTCTGTTTTTAAAAAAATAATAATAATAAATTTGTCTAACATTTTGGCACATATTGTTCATGAAATTCTGGTACTCACGAAGTATAAGCGATCTGTACAAGTGACATTTTTACCCCTTTTGATAAAATTTCTTTTGTGAATAACTTTGCAATGGATGTACCAATTCCAATACAGTTTTCAGTTTATTAAAAAGAAACTAATTTTCTGTAAGTAACAGAAAAGAAAACAAGAATGGGTTCATCCGTTCCAAAGTTATTCGCCAAATAAAATTTTACCAAAGGGAATGAATATATGTAGCTGACTGTACAAACAAGATGCATCGATAATATTTATGATTCGTAACTTTCGCAAAGTGAATTCTGAACGCCTCTAGCACCCTCTCGCGACAATTAGGCTACATGTGCTGTGTGAAGAACTTCTTTTGCATTTTAATAATAAAATATGCGAATGAAATATTTCTTTTATACCCTCGTTCATCATATTCTGATAAACATATCACATAAAAGACCCGTTTCACGTATGGGACCAATAATCAGCCCAATCAAGGCTCCTTTTAGATACTTTTCTTTGATTCACAATGGTTCCCGTGTCCTCACATCTTGCAACCTAAATTTGACTCATTTCTCGACGTCATAAATTATGAAATGTTGCACAGTGACGTAAGTCGGGTGAGAATACAAAATTCCATTATTACTTTCATGTATATATATATATTAAAACACATTTTTAGTAAGATCTTAATTATCCTAAAATAAATACTAGCCCGCAACGATGTTGCGTTTGACTGATTACAGAATATTTCAGGATTTGGGTGACAAAACATCAGCTTACGATATACAGGGTAAGGAAAAAGTATCCAAATACCGAAATAACTCGAAAAATAAAATAATAAATAAAATTAAAAACATACTTTTCTTAAAGAATTCGTACTAAAAAGTAAAAAAAATAATTTTGTTTGTGCATGACTTTTAAAAAGAAAAGCATGAGGCGCACCAATTGAAGAATTTATAAAGTGACTATGTAGGAGAGTGCACCCCATGCTTTTCTTTTCAGTCATGCATAAACAATGTTTTTTTTTTTTTTACTATTAAGTACGAATTGTTTAAGGAAAGCATGGTTTTAAAAATATATATACTATTTTATCCAAGTCATATCTACACACACACCAACATACACATACACACAAGAACGAATTTAGGGGGAGGGTCAGGGGGTTCGCCCCCCCAAAAAACTCAGAGTTTTACGGGAAAATAGGATAACTTCAGGCGTAATTATATATATTTTAATATACATTTCATGCCCAGACACACCTTGGACGCCCCGCGGAAGCCCTTGGACCCCTCCCAAAATCAAATTCTGGATACGTGCTTGCACACACATGCATTATGAGTGCACGTGTAAAGTAATGTTTAAAAGAAAACAGTGTCTAAGCATCGGAGATTGTTTGTTTATTAATTAAATGGTAGTCAATTATTAAATTTCAAATTCTTGTAATTCTTTTAATATTGCTTGAATGGTGTATTTTGTTTCGCTTTGGTGTTTTTGTTCTTTTGTTCATCTCCTGTCGCCTTTGGAATTCTGTTACCGTTGCGTCGTAGTGCTACACAAACATGTAGAAACAGTAGCGACGTCAACGCTGGGTCTTGTTGGGCACACTGGTCTATTTACAAGCACACCGGCCCACCGTGCATATTAAGAAAACAAAATTAGAAAAGAAAAAAAATTAACATTTTTTTTATTGAAGCTGATATGTTGTTTATACAAAAATTTTATTTATAAAACGTGCACGCAAATATTTCATGGAGAATCTGTGGTACACCTCTGAAGAAAGGAAGTCTGTCGCTGCCCGTGGGTGATGAATATACAACGATAGTAACTTTTTTTTGTTCTTTCTTTACTTTACGAAAGCTGGAATCGATACAGTTACACGTATTTTCAAGATGGAATAGAGGGGTTGCTTAGCACGCACACTCAAGAGGATATGCGATGACTCATTGGGGCTTTCTCAAGAAACCAGTCGTCATTACTCTTAGAAGAACCACCCTCTGTTCGTTTGCCCCATCAAATATTAACAATGAAAGATTTAGAAAGGATCTTTCCTCCATTCTATAAAACTTCCTTATTTCTGTTTGTTGAATCAAATGAAATGAAAAAGTAAAGAATGGCTGTGACCTTTACCTCTCAGCTGATTAACGCAATAATCAATTACAGAGAGAACTCGTGTTCTATCACCGCTACTGCAATTTTTTTTTTTTTAAAGTTATTTCCTGAGCTATGAAAAGATTGTAGTGTGGTGTGCAAAACATGTTCATATTGTGTTGGGAAGAGAGAAAGTGATCAAAAGCTCAATCAATTAAGGTATGCATTTTTGTCAAAAAAAATTAAGGGAAGAACTTTTCTTCAAAACTGTATATTATGTAATTTCTATTACACGCACACAGAGAGAAACTCTGTATCAAGGCGAATGGTTTGACCTTGTTCAAAATCAAGGCAATCATTTCCCTACAAAAGCATTCGGAAGTTGCCACAAATTGGTAAAAAGTGAAATAAAAAAAAGATGAGCTTATGTAATGGGAAATAGTCGAACTATAGCATTTACTCATCCTGAAAGAAATAGAGGAAGCACTGTATTATGAAGCTAGAATATAGCTGAATGAGTCCCCGGTGATTAATGGCTATGGAATTAACTTCCCGAAACCTTCACGGAATTTTAATATTTCCTGTTTGATGATGAGGTCCGACCCAACTACGTACATACGGTGGATCTATGCATGTTAAGAGTAAACACTAAAACCTCACCCCAACCTTTTCGAATTCTTTTTTTTTTTTTTAATCTCTTTTTTAGTACTGAATAAAAATGAAAGACAAAGACGTTATCACAATTTTGTAAATCAGCGAAGTCAGTGTTGCCAAGAAATTACTTTTAGCTAAGATATGTAATAGTCCACAACTTATGACGTCATAGGTTGGACAATAAGTGTTGCGAAAGAAGTTGGACTCGCTTGACAATTAGCATACATTCCATCAAAATCGTTACCATAACATCTTGCCCTGTTGTATTTGACATGGTAGCATTTGTGCTAGCAGTACGATTTATCATTCCATAAATGCTTCCGTGTCAAGGGAGCCTATACTTTCAACTGCGATAGGTGACTGTCCAACCTATGACGTCATAATTTGTGAGCAGCCACATATTATCTTAAGTAAAAGTAACTTCCTTACAATACTTATCGTTTCATATCACAGAGAATCATAATTACTACTTTTCCTGCTTCACAAAATATTAATAATATATTTTGTTTTTCCTCAGTTCTCAAAAATTGAAAACATTTGCTGATGACAGTGCTGACACATTTATGTGTAAACATAAACCGTGAAAAGATTTCTCAGTCTAAATTCGGAATGATCATGCATTCGAAATACCAAAGTTTAGTTTTTATTGAAAGCAAACTCGTTCACGTCATAACATTCTTGGGCAAGAAATCAACCTACATCAGCCTACCTAACCACAGAATACATATAATCTCCAATCTCAACAATGGCACACGAGTCGTCCATAAAAAATATATAAATAAAAGTGACACAGCTACGCGAGGAGAGCCTTGTGCATAGAATTAGAAATATGAACGATAATATAACATTAATCAAGAAACAGTCTCTAAACCAGCATAAACCGTGACAGTTTGGTTGAATCTGAAGGTCAAATCGAGGTTCCGATTGGACTTCAAAATAATCCAAGGACAAGGAATAATTCGGAACTGCTCTGCAAAAATCGTGACGTCTATCGCCTTAAAAATATACGAATAGTTGTTATCAAATGAATCGAAAATGCTTTCAAGATATTGCTTTTTATTTTGTTCTTACTAAATTATATATATTTAACTTGAATTAAAAAGATATGTAGCCTTATACAGCTTAATAGTATCAACACTCTTAGAGATGGTGTCCGTCGAAGAGCACAGCTGCCAAGAAAATATATGGAGAGACCATAACAACGATCTCTCTTCCAGCCGACAAGTACCATCCTAACATTCTCCTGGTTGGACCGGGAAAATCTCAGTCAGGAACACGGAAAGACAAGGTCAAAGCTACTTTAATCGATGTAGTGACAGCCAACACTGAGATAAGCCAAAAACCTCGACGAAAAAAAAAGAACGAGAAAAAGACTCAACAGTTAAGACAGCGACAGGCAAAAATGTCGTCGAACAGTTCAATGACTGAAAGAACTGCAGCGGAGAGAACGACAGGCCAAAATCTTAACGGAACGACAAGCCAGAACTTTCACATACAAAAATGTCAGTATCTTTGGCTGTCGAGTCGTCGACATCTTTTTTGTTTGTCAAGATTTTAGTTTCTAGCGTTCTTGATTGTCGAGCTTCGTGCGTGTCGAAACTTTGCCTTGTACTCTTTGCTATCGACCTCTTTAGTCGACCACCTGTTTACTATCGAAATGTGGTCAGTAAATTCTCCAAACGGTCTCTCTAACTGCTAATATGCAATCAGTGACCTTGCCACTATCGGACGAAGTCTGAAGGTGGTGTTTGTGATTGCTAATTCACAGGGATGATGCCAGAGGCCCCTCTCCCTCGAAATCGTGGAGCACACATAAGCAACTTCAACATTTTTACTGTTGAAAATCGTTAGAAACTCTTCATAACTCTACTTACAGCCCCTCCACTAACCTAGGCTTTATACCCTGAGTGAATCCCTGCTCATTTAATTACTAATTGATCTCTTCGTATTAGATACTCAATCAGAAATTTTGCTAAATTTCTTCCATGCATATCTTGCACTGTTACAATTGAATTATTAATAAAAACAGCGTCTTGTTTGGTGAATACAAATATTAGGTCATATCCTCTGAAGAACAACAACTATAACCACTGAACAATATTTTCTTGCTTATATTATTTAGAATAAAATACCAAATAAAAACTGTAATGTATCAATCAGTCTTTACAGTCGCAAAGACAGTATTGATAATATTTGATTTCATGTTATCACGTAGTCGAATCCAAAACAACAACAAATGTCTTCGAAAAAAAAAAAAGAACTTGTTCTTGTTGGTAAAACGTAACCACAAAAATTCCACATTTGGAAACCTGCTGTTGAGTATGTAGCTATACGCAAAACAAACTTCTTTTGTTTTTCTTTGCGAACATTATATTGTGTATACATGTATAGTTTCTTTCAAAGCCGCATTGTAAACAACACATCATATGTATAAAGACATGTAAGCCTATATATTTCACTTGCGACAGCAAACCTAACTAACATACATTAAAAAAAAAAAAAAAAACTAAAACAGATCAACAAAGTGAAAGTCTTAAGCGTCATGGCGCATTTCAGTTTCGAAGTGAAAGAAACAGGTTTTTCTCCTGTTGGGAGAAATAAGCGTGGGATTAACGCGACAATCGGACAGAAAAGAATGCGAAATACGGTGAATGATCATACAAGAAGAAATTGTAATAATGATTAGCGAATAGTAATGATGAAATATCTCTTAAACGCTCAGCGGTTTGCAAACTTTGACGATATGGATGTTGGTGTGGAGAGCGGAAGACACAGGTGTCCATCAGTCCATTCTCATCTCTTTGAAGACTTCACCCGCCTTCACGCACACATGACACAGATTTCAGTGCCTCCGCAATCGACCAACGCGCACTGCCCAGTATGGAAACTTGATGTAACTTTTCTCTTTCTTCAAGATACGACTAGCTTTTTTTTTTCTCTTTCCCGAATAGTTGTTGCAGTAGTTTCTTTTAAAGTTTAAAACTTATTGCGTAAACCTTCAGAGAAGTATGTTCTTCTATTAATGTATACACGACCCAGTAAACAGTTTATTTGCATAGTGAACATAGCCTTATAATGTAACTAGGAAGTTGTTTTAAATGTCTGTGTAGATGAAATACTGGATTTTCTGTTCTTTTTTCTTTTTTTAATGACTTATTGTTATTCTATAACTTGAGTGATGTTTAGATAAAATTGTTTTGGGAAGAGTAAAACATCCTTGTCTGACTTGTAATCAATGAGTCCTGGGTTCGATTACCGCTGAGGAGACAAGTGATTCGGAGCCCACGTTAAACTGTTAAGTCCCGTACTTAAAGGCAATGACAAATCGCCATCGCTTCACCTTGCACAGATTACTTCAGGATCAGGACCTGCCTCCGGTAACAGCACTCAAATGCCCAAATGACACCAAAATTCTGAACCTAGAAAGCCAAGACAATATTCTTGAGAAACTGAACGTATAAAATGTTTATTCTCAAGTTGGATCAAATATTACATATCAGTGTTGCCATGCAGTGAAATTGTTTGTAGTAAAAAATTGTCATCGGTGTATTTTCTATGGATCCTAGTGAGATGAAAAGATGTTTCTCAACTGTAAACAAATTAGCGGTGCAATTCAACTAACAATGGTGTCTCTTGATAGTATCGTAGATGCACCAACATGATTTTTTATAAAATAGGTTGGCAACACTGACAACCAGGGTGTTTAAGAACGTGAACACCACAGTATTTTTTTATTTTGTCGATTGTCTATGTCAAGTTTCTTGCCGATACGTTCAAAGTTACGGAAGTAAGTTGAAAAATTGAATACTAAATTTTTTTTCAAGTGCTTAGCAACACTGACAACTGCATTGCCTGATCAAGACAATTCCGGTAGCTCTCAGTTAGTCTAACGAAATTTTTTTTCAACAATACCTACAGCACGTTTCTACATCTTGTGGTTTAAGAGATATATTTTTTAGACATGAGTTGGCAATATCGGTAACTGAGGTGCTTAGGACGGAGTCACCCACAGTAGTTTTTCTTGTGTAGATGAATGTTTATGACAATTTTGGTGTTGATAGATCTAATGGAATGTAAACACTTTGAAAAATCAAATAAAAGATTGGTTAGCACTGCACAATGAAGACAGTTCAGGCGGCTATGAGCTAGCCAAGTCAAGACCTTTCCGACGATATCTCAAACCATCTCTCTACATCTTGTAGTTCCTGAGATTTATGCTTTGGGCACGGACGACAAAAATAGATTATTGTGTCCCTTTTTTTGTATAGCTACACACACTAAGAAAAGTGTAGCCATTTATTTAGATGTTTAGTTCAAACATTTATCATAACCTACGCAAAAAATTTGATCATAATTTTTCTCGTACGATAAACCATTCGAAATTTCGTTTCGAACTGTTATGCGAGAAAGCATTATACAAAACTATACGTGGCATTGTTAGAAAGTGAAAAAAATGGTACCAACGTTGTAAAAAAAATATTTTCCAGTTTTCCTTTTTTTTTAACACTTCACAACACAAAGTTACATCAAAATTCCTTTAAAAGAGGACGAAATTTGTCTTGGTAGAGGAAAGGAATTCTTTTGAAATATGAATAAGCACGACTTTGCTAAACAACGCGAAATGCTAAATTTTCCTTTTGTGTTAACAGGAAGAAGAATGCGCATGTCTCAACTCCGGTAATATAGCAATGAAATTTCTGCAATATTTATCTTTCTACTTAACATTGGTGTTCAAGAATATGCATTTTTTTTCCTGCTATTCCGTCTGTGTTTTTCATCTAAATTTGGAACAAATTTCGTAATATACGAGCTTCTGAAAGTCAAAACACTTCGCACATGCATTTTATAAACGGTTACAAATTTATAGACGATTCAGATTATACATAATAATTTCTTGTAATCGATTCCTCTCATTATTTTGATACAAAATTTTAGATTAACCGTGCTTTTACGTGCACGGTAAGTAATAATATGGCCACATAACTATAATCATACAAGTAATGATTTGATGTTTTGTGTGACGTTGCATTTGAAAAGATATTAGTTCAATATATAACAAACAGACCTCAACTGAAATCTTCCCGAGGTGGGTCTTACGATATAAAAATAATGGTAAATAATCTGCTTTTAATCTAAAAGATACTTTTAAAAGAAATAAATCAGGGATTCTGCCTGACTCTCTTCCCAATGAAGGGGTGTTATACCTCCAAATCCTAGAGGAGACACCACCAACTTTTAAATTGTTTACTGTTAAAATCGATAGAATGCAAACCTCTAGTTACACTCCCACCCCACAATAACTTTGGCTTTACAACCCCCAAACTGAAATTTCTGGAAGAATCTCTGAGATCAACGCTAGGGTGATATGGCAAAAGTGGATATGCCCTTTGTATACTCTATGGACATTATGAACTTCTGACTTATCAAACTAGGATACCGAATCTCTTTCTCTCACTGGCTGGGGACGTGGTGATGGTCTTTCTGTCACTGATGTCCTAAATGCCATTTCGTACAATTCTATTATAATAATATGTTATTGAGTTAATGAACTTGTGTAAATTAATTTTGTTTGTCCACGTATGAGTAAAACTTTAAGGTAACTTCTTTCAAAACTGATTGACAAAGATACAACTAAAATTACGTTTTACGCTTTAGATGTTTATGAGAAACTGTACAAAAGGGGTGGAGAAGAATTACGTACAGTTATATAGTCAAGAAAACTATTATTGAAAATGTAGAGAATTGTGAATCTTCCAAGTAAAATTTAGCGCGTGGGTAGGAAGGAAATATTGCCTCCTGGATTCGTACTAACTCTAAAATACCAATAGTCTTAATGCCCCACAAAGGTGAAATTTCAACTATAATAGAATGTGACCTGTTGTGATATTGCAGCAAAATTCTGCATAGTTCACTACTTTACAGGTTACACATGACATTATAGCATACAAGTCGTCTTTTTAAAATATGTTCTGTTTATTTACGAGGACAGTCCTTTATTGACAGAAATATTGGAAGCTGGGATATTAACACATAATTCAGGTTAAATTTATTCAAAGAGAAAGTTAAAGAATTTGAAACCGGAAGAAGACATTTCGGCTGTTATGTGGAGCGCTACCTCCATATCCCCCAGGCGCCGTTCACGGCGCGTGTGTATCGCACAGGAGATAGCTTTATCTTATTCAACATTTTAAAATGTGTTCTTAAAACGTACAGTCAGTGCTAAAAAGTACGAATCTGGTCGTAAACTTCCTTCTTCAAGGAACTTTGGAACGGATTGAGCGATTTGAGTACAATTTTTTTGTAACCTACAAAAAAATCACACACTTTATGTTACAGAAAATTCTACTCAAATCGATCAATCCATTTCAGATTTATTCGGAGAAGATTTTTTTTTACGACTGGGTATATACTTTTCACGCTGATTGTACAACTCCTCTTTTGTTTCCTGATGAAACGAGTAGTTCCATATTCCATTTTTTTTTTTATTCTTACGACGCAAATCTGTACCTCGGAGATAAACTGTACTATGTCACTTTCTTGCCGAACTCGACTTTAGTAGCTACATAGTTTTGTATATTTGAGTTATACACAATTAAGTCATTGTTTGTTTAGAAGAATTAGCAATTGAGAACGCAACACTATACGTCGCAAAAAAATGTGAAAGAGCGTGCTCAAATTAACAAATCTATGAACTGAACTCGCGTTTTGCGAAATATGGCATCGTATAGTCTACCTCCGAGGTACAGGAATTAATACGTGACTTTCAACTTCGCCTAGTACAAGATTCTAGTCTTAGTAAAGAGGTTAGAATCTACAAGTTGTTAGTCCTAGTTATAGAATATTATCTACAAGTTGTCTGTTATTTAAGCACGAACTTTAACTTTCCAAGTCTACTACGAAATACTGCAAGGATAGTTATAAAAAAAATAAACTTTGCATTCCATAAAATATATTCAGGATTAAGAGATTAATAAAAATATATTTCATATATTAATATTCTATAGAAAAGTGATGCATGTCCTTTTCACCTCTAAGGTAAAATTGGTAAAACTATTCTCAGACTTTTACTTTCAAAGGGTAAAATTAATTTTCCTGTGAGACGAGAAACGTAGATCCTGTTATCAACAAAACTATACCACAACAAAGTTCTCTATTTCCGAAAATCGAAAATGCAATAGCATGACATTGATAATAAACTATCAATCACAACTTTGTATAAATGTCAGAACGTCATATTTGTGACTCACAACTCACTTCCCAACTTGACATTTTCACATAAATTTCCAATTTACAAATCATTTCACCAATCTGTTTTAGAAGTACGAATTCTTTAATAAAGGTTAATCAATTCTGAAACGTGAGTGAGAATCATGGATTGGGTTTTTGCTGTCTTCTCAATTAATATAAGCTTCGTTTCTTCCTCTTAAACAATAGAAGAGCAACATATAGTTCAACAGCAATCACGCTAGAAAAAGATGGCAGCACTTGTCTGTCTCTACAATACAAATTTGTAACAAGCATTATTTTGTTTACACTTGGTCAAGAAATGAAATGTGAATTGTTATTCTGTGGAAATCTCACAGATCTGTTCTTGATTCTGTTATGGCATAGCACCAATATCATGAGAAATATAGTTTGTTTGGTTGCTAAGGAGATGTATAATTATTTTTCGCAACATGGCGGATAGAGAATGAAGTTCACATTGATTATGTCCTGATAATTGATGATGTCTGTTGTAGAACTTTGATTATGATTTAATATATGAATTTGGATTTGAATCTGAGCACTAGACTCGTGGATTTTAGGCAATTGTTTGCCGAAGATTTAAAGATTATGAATTCCAATTATTGATGATAATCTTGTAAGTGACTGCTAGAATTATTTGTAGTAGACCGATAATTTGGACTTCTTTATTGAATTATGATGTTTGACAATCGAGTAAACGGAGGCTATTACCAAGCTGAAGTAATTATTAATAAGTTTAGGATTATTTATTATGGTTATGTATGTATAATTGAGATAGCAATATATGAGAAAGCTATGTACGTAGAAGTATTGAGTAATTTGAAGAACAAAGCTACGATGTGAATGATGGGTTAATCACAGTTTGGAGTTGACTTGGCAATTGCTAGTTAGTTATTGGTATTAGTTGTGCAAGATTGACAGAAGTAAGCAATTTGAACTTTGTGATTAAATTAAGGTATATTCAAAATCCGCACGAATCACTGGGTATATCTTTAGAAACCACCCCCAATCAAATAATGGCAATGTGGATGGTGTTTGCGAAGGAACTTGTCGTCTTTGAACCACTCTTGTCTGTCATCGTCTTCTTCTTAATTCATGCTATTGGATTATCATAGAAGTATTACTGTAGTATTATTTGCAAATAAAGGAAAGGAATAAACGTTTCTAATTAAAGTTTTATTTTAAAATAATAATAGAGTTACACATTTGTGGATAGAATTGCCGCTTACGAACTCTCACAATATTCAGGATTAACGTCTGTCAATAAAGACATTTAGGAGGAATGAGAAATCTGGCGATTGTGATTATCCTATGTCGTTTGCTGGAACTAAGGAAGATCCTAGTAAGCAAGGACAGGGTGACCTGCAGTGATTTGTCCAGAATTTTTAAATCAAAGGGTTGTAGGGTTAAAATATGTGTTGGATCTAATTATATAGCATTTTATGTCATCTTTAGAGTCAATCAATTTTATAATTCGGAGGGGGTTGTTACCTCAAACTGCTGCTCTATAAACAGAAGTGTAAATAAACCACTTGTGAGCACAGTTTGAACCTGGGCAACAGATGCGTAAGCTACGAACCACATCATTTGAGCCAGGTTTGAAAAGAGATTTATTTCTGATTACCGAAAACACTATGAACTCTTTAAGAATAACTTAATATATATATATATATATGTATAAAAGGATTCTCAACGATTAAAAGGAGGCAGAACCTTTGTTATAAATAAAATGTAAGAAATAGTAATTGAAAATGTCAAGGAAAAAGTCTGCGTACCTTCGAATTAGGTCTGTGAACTGTGTGTGTCAACAAACCGTTAGCTTTTATGCGGGTGAATATATATGCATAGCAGCGCCACGTTTTCTTCTTCGGTCAACAATGTCATCTCTTAATGCTAGTTTGTAAAGGTACTTACCAGGTAAAAATCGATGGGTTTTTCCCTCGCTTTTCCATAAGATTTTTGTAGCTCCGTTGCACGAAGAGCGTGTGCGATATGAAGAGCACTGGCGTCAAATCTTCCATATTGATAATCGTTGTGACTGGAATTGTGACCATTCTCTTTCGAATGGTTCAAGTGGGCCCTTATATTAAGAGCATCCGCGTCAAAGGTTCCTTTACCAAATCCTCGAATTTGTTCGTTGACAAATGTCGTCGATTTGGGGACATTGAGGGCCGATCGGATCCCGACGGCTGAGCCATCCAAATGGCCTGGACCGATTTTGGGAACATGACTACTACAATACACCTCCTTGTCCTCTTGTTTATGTTGGTTGTTGAAATAAGTCTTCAAGGTAAGTTTAGTACCACACACCGCGCACTTAAAACAACCGCTGTGGAAGAAGGTAAAATCTTTGAGAGGGCCTACACGATCCACTTGATAAACTGTGTGGTTACACCGAAAGCAATTGCTTTCGTAGAAGTTCATACGATACATGGCAAATTCTCTTTCTCTTTTTGTTCACCACAACAAAACACACTTCAACAACAAATAATATAAACTACGAAACACAGTAACAAAAAGACCAACAATAAAAACATTCACGAATAAAACAAACAAAACACACAACACAAAAATCACAACAGAAGCCCAGTTCTGGTGGCAGCCATTTCTTCAACAGTACGTCTGCACACCCAACCAACCAAAACGTACACTGGCCGCAAAGCCCGTTCCTCTCCACAGAGCCTGCTGCCCCCTCTTGCGACCCTCCCCTCATGATCTACGCTCTCTCTCCCTCTCCCTCACTCACCTGTTGAAGGTAGAGCGGCGCGTTATCACAGTCCGTGAACCAGCCAACAAGAGAAGACATAGTCAGTATTCCACAATGTATCAAACCGAACACGCTCATTTCTTCCACGATTTTTTTTCTTTAAAAAAAATTATGAATACATTTCGCAATATTCACACAAAAAACAAGAAATTGATACCTTAGTTTACAACTCAACATAATATTTATATTTTTTTAATGTGGACTGTTTTAAACTGGTATGTTTATTTGTACAGGAAACCATTAAAAACTAATGGAAAGAGGATAATGTATAGTTCGCTTAGTCAAACATAATTTGTTTCTTCTTGCCACTCGATGCCGACAATTATGATGATGATATTTGATGGTGTTCTTGCCGCGGTGTTTATGACTCGACTGTCTGTGGACAAGGTGAACTGATAATGATTTTACATTGCTTGGCACCAGTTGGAAATGACTTCCGAACCACCAGTTGGCCGCTTCAATGTATTGCCACCGGGAACTGAACCTAGAATTCTGTGATTAGAAAGCTGTTACAGGATATCCCATTTATATTTCCAGTATGCGTAGAATTATATCCCATGGCAAAGAATATAACTATAAATTTTATAAGTTATCCTAAGCCGGCTGGGTGGCCGAGCGGTCTGCGGCGGTAGGCCATCGGCTCAAAGGTCCCGGGTTCGAGTCCCGGCAGGGGCATGCGTGTAGATTTTAACAGCTAAAGGTGAATCGTGACGGGCCGAAGTCCAGAGTTACTAGACTGGCCCATGTAAAAATAAAGTTTTAAGTTATCCTGAGCTGGGAACAAATACAAGATAGATAGATGAAATAAAGTGTTTTCCAGGAACCATATGGATGAGGGCAGAGTGTATATGTATATAATAATAATTCACAGCCATATTCAATCCACTACTGGATGAAGCTTCTCCCGGAGAGAGGAGTTGGTCTACTGCTTCCACGCTGACCATACGTGTTGGGAGAGGAGAGCCGAAGCTGTCAACTGTGATCGCCACTGTCTTTTATTCACAGCAGCTCCCCAATTGCATCACGATGCTGGGTGGGCATCGTTTCAGACACTCTCGCTTTGGAGAAAAAAAACTTGGCAGAGTCGGGAACCGAACCCGGGACTCCACGATCAGCAGTTAGCGACGATAACCACTAGACCAGCAGGGCGGTCAGATTATATACATTGAACTTTTAAATTTGTACTTAGAATCTATTCAGGATCTTATGGTCCCTCAATTCTTGAATTTTATCAGTGGAGAAAAGGAACAGGAAAGAAGGCGACCGTGGTCTTATTTCAATGTATCATCTTGATATTCGTCTGATTTAACTGAAGAAAATCAAAGAACTCAGGTTAATTACGATGACAATTCGCACAAAATTTTAATCAAGCTGCTGTATGTTATGGGATGAAAAACACGTTTGCGCTGAGCCACAAAATGTTCTGTTCTTCATTAAAGAAATATGTATTCGGGGAAGACCTGTCGCAGGTGCAGGATTTCCTTTCTTTTTTATCGGTGTGAGCACACTTACACATGTGTAAACACACACACACACACACACTAATTCACATACTTCCGAAAAAGAGCACAGGTGTTTACATTTCATTGAAGTAAGTTTTCATTCACAAGAATGAAGTGTAGACCGTTACAATTGGGACATTGTTAAAAAAAATCATCCGTGTCACGTTTTAATGGTCCACTATAAATGGATGGATTTTTTTGTCGCTTGTGTGCGCTCGCAATAAGCTTAATGCAAAAATGTAGCTAAATAAATAAATAGAAGAGGAAAGAAAGAACTTATGAATATTTCAGACATTATCGTTAGCACCTAGAAGCACGGTACAGTCAGACCTATAGAAAATGGCAGACACGTATAGTTCACACGTTTCAGACATTATAGAATGTGAAATTGCCGAACCAATATATACAAATAGATTGAAAATGAACGTACTGAATTCTATATAATTTAAGCAACAACGCTGCTAAATAGACCCTAAACTTCTAGATGGTATGGAAAATTTTCTAATTTACGAGCGACAACGAGATACCTTTTCTGAAATGATTGTCAGTAGGCAACCAGTTTAGAATTTATTACAAAACTCGGATTTATAGACTGTTATAAAGCTGTAAAATAAGCCACCAGCCCGCGGGCCAGCGGTTGAAAACCACTGCTTTAAGGAACTACCATCATCAGTACATTGATATTAATGATTATACGATGAGTCAAGTTGGTCAGAAATGTATTGTTGTTATTTGGGAATATAAAAGAACACATCCTAGAAGCATATGCAGCCAAATATGCTTTGATGTGTATCAGTACAGTATAACTTTAAGAGGTTTTAAAATGCATTTCAAAAAAAATTGATAATGAGCGCATTCAACGGACTACTTGAATCTTATTGGTTTGCCTATAGGTAAGAACCAATACGATTAAAATGCTCTCTCAGCGCTCGCTACCTTAGTCCCGTGAATGCGCCCAATCTGATTTGTTTCTTTTTTTTTCTCTCTCTTCTCCCTACTTATAGTAATATTTACTTTTAAGGAATATTAAATTGCATATAGTGAGTGCCTCTGTTCACTGTAATAATACTTTATAACAATAAAAGTAACGAATTTATTTTGATTAGAGTTAGGTTCTACCCCTGGCTGTGTTGATTTTTCAGGCAACAAAATACTGATTGTTCATTCACGCTAGCTTTATTGGAATACTTAAAAAAAAGGGGGGGGCTCCAAGAGGAATACGAGTAAAAGCATTATCAATCTCCTGAAATGGTGAAGGAAAGCATTTGGGTTTAAGATACCTTTGATTTTTGAGGCCGTGTTTTTAATCCCGTAAAGCTATAATAACCTTTCGTTACGGAGATAGATGAAAAATATAATTTCTGTTTTAGTAAGTTATACAACCCAGCAAGTCAGACGACGTCGGCATATGGTCAGGAAAGTCGGGCCGATCGTGGGAAACCGACGGTCGGCCCAGAGTCGGGTTTTGAAACAAAAAAACGTCTAGCAGACGTCAGCGGCCCAACGTCGGGACGACATCAAAATGCCAACGCTTCATCGGGTAGCGGTCGTTGTTCGGCCCAACATATTTTACCGCCCGCTCCCCACTTTTCATGTTCGTACTGCGAGAAATTTATTGTTTTAATGACCGGAATGACGTATGGTACTAGAAAAAGAATGTGATTTTGATCACAGCTTGCCTTCCCCCCCCCCCCTTAATTGCTGTTTAATTTTACTACGCCTGCCTGCACCCGTATTCTACACCTGGCATCTTCTGATCAATCACACTGCATCATACTGCACACTTTAACCCAGTGTTCGATTTGTTATAATTTACAAAGGGTGGGGTCCTAAAATTAGTGGTTGCTGGTAAGTTTCAAGATACTACCTGTTTGGGTAGAAATACAAAGATTCTATCCCTGGTTGGGATGACATTCGATATCAACAACTGGGGATCAAATCCTCACGAATCGGGGATAATCCCCGGC
>JAGDQP010031891.1:2441-21647 GCA_022664845.1 Lepisma saccharinum
ACACAATTTCTACCGAGAGAGGTAGCCAACTCATTTTTTAACAAAATATGGCTTGGCACTATCTCCACCCGAACCCTCCATGTGATATGCGGAGACTGTCTATACCAACAAATAGGTGTATGAAATCGTACTAAGATTCCTGTTCAGCTTATAGGTTTATGTTTATGACAACTGCTGGAGCTGTACAAAGAATATATGATTCTACAAAAGCAGCAAACCAGAGCTAGAATGACTGGTAGGACCAATAAAGAAAAAATCAAAAGTGGCTTCAAAAATTTAAAAGGAAAGTTGTTCGGTACAGCCGCTAAGACGTAGCGATTGTAATAAAGAAAATTAACTGCAACCTTGATATGAAAGTTAATATATTCCACTTCTTCTCCACCACTTTTGGTATAACAAGTCTTCCAAAAAACAAACTTCATCAAAGCTTTAAAAAGAAAAATAATCACTGAACCAAAAATGATATTTTGCAGCTCCAGTTGAACTCTTCCAAGATTCTGTGTTCACAAGAATAAAAACAGTATTTCACTCAAGACCTTAAGGATCAACAGCCTAGAGACGATCAATAATTACTTACTTATTGTTAATTGTTACTAGGTGGATATACATGTCATTTCGAATTGAATTCTTCGCCTTTAGGCATCTTTAGCCCGACTCGGGTTACCGTAAGGGAGAGGATGGTGAAGTTAGCGGACAGTATCTTACTTAAAGCACCATGTCGGCATTATTTTGGTGCAGCTAAAGAAACCTCCTGAAAATCCCGGTCAGGATAGTTGACCCAAGAATTGGAAGCCGCATTTTAAAGTCCACAACGTTACTGCATGGACCAAGAGGGTTGGGTTTGGTCTCTTCCAGCACTTTGGCTAACTTATCATCCTATTAGGACTGGAAAAGTGATTTGTGTTGAAAATATATATATTCTGATATCAGTTTATCTTCAGGATAAGCGACCTAACTAAAAGAACATGATTTGCTTATTACTTGTTGGTCTGCTATATGTAAAAGAATGGAATGAAGCACGTTTGGGTGTACTAGCTACACAAAATGGTAAGAGCTGAAGAAATTGCTCTTCAAATGAAAGTTATCAATTGAAGACCTGAATTGTAAAACATTCCAAGTTTTTCGTATTTGCATTTTTTCTGTTCGTTGGTAACTATGTTCCAAGGGCTATCCACTTGCATAAATATTACATCCTAATCCTACTACAGAAACCCATTTTAATATAAAATAATTACCGCTGAATAGGATAACATACAAAGACCTTGGACTGTTTTTCGTTCCTCCCGAAAAATATACTCCGGTTGACTTGGGAGGTCTTCAAATGTGGTGCTAAATGTGGGGCTTGTTAATTTCGCAATATCAAACCACTCTGACAAAAGATGAAGAGCAGAAATAGTTGCTATTGCGAATGATAGAAAACTGCAAGAAGTTTCCTGTTTCAACCAAAAAGGCGTTTCTATGGTAGACGTTATTTACAGTTGAGGATTTGAACCAATCGTTCGCAGACCTGCACCGGTCTGTGAAGCTAATGTACCGGTGCTCGGCAAGTTAATACATTTAATTATTTAGCACTTATTTTAAAGATTTCGACAATTCAAAAGTGAGATTAAAAGTTACATTTTCTTTCCAAAATAGCTAGAATCTAAAGATATGTTTCATTTTCTGAACGCCAAATAAACCTCTAACTTACTGGCATCTTGCCGGTCCTGCAATTTTTTCTTGTACTTTGCCTATCGGTGAGTATTACGAGAATGCAAAACAGTGATATATACAGACATAGTGTTGGAATATTCTTGTTTTACCATTTAAATTATTAGTTCTAAGACTAGTTCTGTTTGTATGTTTACATCCAAAGTGAATTTCAGCAGACTCATGAAGAAACATGACGCTTGTTACGTAATCCTGGTCAACATGGACTACTAAACATTACAGAAATTTATAAGTGTAAAAGGGTTTCTTACCGAAGGAATAACGATTACTTCTCAGGTGATATACGAATATTTCTCTCAAACTAAATGTGGTATTAATCTGAAGATATTACCTATATTAAGAATTCAATGTGCTTACCGTTTCTGTTGTGCCAAGACTCGTTGTCCCAACAGTCAACTTAAATTCTAGTATCATATAAAAACGATGGCATTCTCCCCGCACATAGTACACATAGTTCCAGAAATAAATAGTGGTGGGAAAACAAGTAGAGTGTCTCTATTTCGCATACGATTCTCTTATTACTTCTGAAAAATAAATGAACCTCCATTAACTTAGTTGTGTAGCAGAACCATAAAGTTTAAACTGACCACATTGTAATATTCTGCAGAATAAAGACAATCCCTTTTAATTATATATATTTTCTTTAATTTGCTTTTATGACTAATGTAGCAACTTTTGAGCAGATCAAGCCCGTCAGTTGTGAGGAATGATGCTGCATAGCGATCGATCTTTCGGGGCTAGGAATAAGGATGTAGCAGCCAGGGTCTTAATTGAAGTACCAATCCATCAATTTCCCTTGTAGAACAAAATTGTTGGGTCAACGTTCTTTTTTTTTTGCATATAGTTGGAAAACGGTTGGCCCAAAGTTGTCGATATTTGCTTTGTCTCCAATTTTCCAACCAAACATTTCCAAACTGCACGTCAAATTTGTTTCAACGTTGAAGTTCGTTGGAAAACTGCAGCAAACTTATCAAACGAAAATTTATTGTTGTTCCTGCGTTACAACACCGCCATTTCTCAACGAAACTATTTTGTAACGATTATTCAACCAGGTACACCATTTTTCAAAGTAGAGTCAAATATATTGTGCTACATGTGTTCCTTGTAAAATTGAAGACCTGAATTGAAAAGCATCCTAAGTCCACCGGAGTATATTTTTCAGCAGGAACGAAAAACACTCCAAGGTCTCCGTATATTATCCTATTCAGCGGAAATTATTTTGTATTACAAAGGGTTTTTGTGGTTGGATTAGGATGTAATATTTATGCAAGTGGATAGCCCTTGGAACATAGTTACCAACGAACAGAAAAAATGCAAATACGAAAAAAGTGGACGTGGGATTTTTTCAATTCAGATCTTCAATTGAGGAAACCGTGGAAAACGCCAGTCAGGATAGCCAGCTGCGGAAATCGAGCCCCTGTGTCATTTTCTATCCAAAGCTCGCGACGTTACTGACTGAATCGGATGAGCTAGTTGTATCTACTTTTTAATAATCTGTGTTTGCTTCAGTTACATTGATGATGAATACATTCATAATAATAATAACGACGTCGAATTCAACGTTGGTGATGTCTATAAAATTGAGCTGGGCAAGTTGTTGGCATTTAACGAAATGTTTTGAAAACAGTCAACTCACAATTAGCCGTAGAAGTCAGAATGCACAATATAATACCAAAACATGTAGAAGTTGTAAATATCGTAACTTAGGAAAGGAATTCCAACGTGTTTGAGTAAAATAGGTTAGGTCGCTCTCACTTGATGTGCAAATGTATGATATTAAGCCTCGTTACCATAAAAACTATAGTTTTACATTCTAATGTAATTGAAGCGACATTACAGTCCTACATAATCATAACAAGTTTGAGAGTGATTGGTTTAATCGTTCTAATATGCTATGAAAGCATAACTCCTGAGATATAACTCTCATTCCCATAGATAAGTTTAATAGAACTAACCTCGAAGAACTTGACCTTAGCTCGGAAACGTTGCTATTCAAATACGACTGCATAATTAAGTTCATTACGTTCTAATATCGTACTAAGTTTTCAATTTTGTTTTGAGGCCTTTTGGCAACTTTGGCTCAGGCCATATGAATAATGATGGTAGAATTAAGAAAGCGGGAAGAAACGAAATACCGTGAGAAACCACACGCACATGATGTTTATCCACCACAAACCCCACATGACATGAGGTAGGATCAAACCGACGACCCTAATCACAAGAGATTAGCGCTGTACTGCTAAGCACCGCGGGCCTACTATGTTTCGAATAAAATTGTATAACCATTCATACATTGCACATGACTATCTTTACACTTTGTCATTGTGTCTAGTTTCCATGGAAATTCTTGGTAGTAAGACTTTGTTATAAACTGTATTCCCTGTATCATTGCGTTATGTTTAGTTGGAATCAGTTCAAGCATTTTTACAACATATTAGAATATGTGTAGTAATTGAGACTCGTTGTTATGGAAATGGTAAACAGTTTATTTCAAAACGGTCAAAAGCTTCATTATCGAGTGCTATTTAAAATTGTAGTACCAAGATTGAAAGCAACTACCATTACACCATACACGATTATAACCTTTGGGGAATATGTCTTGTTACTGCGGAAATGTGTACAAACACTTGGTACGCCTAGCTTATTGAGGAGTCTCCACACTGTCAACATAACACGTTCGGTGAGAGTTGGTCGACCAGTTTCTTTGCGATGCTTTATAATGAGTTTTTGTTTAAGTATCGTCATCATGAAAACTATTGCACATATGTCAATCAGAAATATTTCAATCTTTTTTTTTAGAATACTGGTGATAATCGATTCGGAAATTTCGAAAGAATATTATCTTTTAACTAATGCAAAGTGAATGTGTAAGAACTTTGCTCGTTATCATTTGCTCAGCTTAATAAATGTACGGTTATCATAAACAATGTAAATAATTTAATATTCTTGTACGGTTGAATGCTTACAGATATTTCTGTTCATAATTATGTGTTGTTTGGCTGGATCAGATCATTCCTACGAAATGCTTGAATAACTATTTAACAATTAAGTTTGGTTATCATAGAAGCGATAAATGTTTTGACATTGCACTCTAGTTAAAACCTTAAAAATATTTCCGCACACCATTATGTCGCGTTTCTCTGAAATCGAATCAATCATTCCTTAATCCTACTCTGATATGGGTTTACCATTTGACTATAGTTACTATGGAAGAAAGACTTAAGAGTGCTTTCCAACAACGTTATGAAAATGTGTTTGCCATTTCATAAATAAATCCTAGTTAATACTTTAATCTACTTAATAACTGATTATCCTTACCATAAAAAGATAAATGTTATATGTTAAAGTGATTAAACCCTTAAGAATATTTTCTTGCACTAATATGCCGCGTTTACGTGGAAGCAAAGCAATCATTCCTACGTAACTCTCGAATGTAATTAATATTTCAGTGTCTTTACCATGAAAATGTAAATCAAGTCGTAACGGTTGAATCTCCTACAATCATACCAAGTATGATGCAAATTAGTGTAAACGTTATAACTCGAGGTGCGAATATAAGTTCTAATAATTGAGTTTTGTTACTGCGAAAACGGAAGAAACATAATTACATAAAAGTTTTGGTTTGGCTAAAACATGGAGTATTGTCCACTCTCTCAAAATACCGAGATTGGATGGAGTAGATCAAACCGTTCTTACTTAAGTTGTGAAAATGTGTTGTGTGTGTGCATTCTTATCGTGGAAACCATATAACTATTCCGTAATCTCTAACTGTACAAACCTTCTCCATCACATAAGAGGAATGTAGCACTGAAGCTCTTACTTAGAGTGGCTTCCCGGCATTTGCCTGGCGAAACTGTGGGAAACCATAGAAATACTCAGTAACTATGGTCGGCAGTACCCATTACTCATCTGAACCGCAACGTTACCGCCTGCAACATTGAGGGATAGCCCTCAAAATTATTTTCCCTCATTTCACATGAATATACATTCCACGCAAAAGATATTTATTATTTTATTTGTTTATTTATTATATCTTACCAAAAAACTAACAAAGTAGCTGAAGGACCTTCAATCCAGAATCGATTCTACCAAAAAAGCTAACAAAGTAGCGAGGACCTTCAATCCAGAATCGATTCTGTATAGATGTGGTGTACCCACTTAACTCACTACAGCGCACATAAACTGGGTTCTCATTGGGGCAAATTGTACTACTTCATAGAAAATCGTATTATCGCAGAGCCTGGTTCCATAATGTAGGAACTGCTCGTGTTAACTAAATTGACAAGGTAGAGTACTCGCCTGGTATTTGGAAGGAACTGAATTCGATTTCCCATGCCGGCCATTCTGACTGATGTTTTCCTCGTGAAAGTTCATTCAATAAGGAAAGGGCCAATTCGTTCCAAAATTCCGGCAAATTCCTTTGTTATTATTCTTGTTAAATGTATATTCTGTATGTACACATGTCTTAAATGTATGCATTTTCTCATATATGTTCTTAAATTATGTAATCTCAGCCATGTATATTCAATGTAAAATAGCAAAAATTGGGCTCTATCGGGAGGTTCTCAAACAAATAAATAAATATATAAGCCAAAGTAGGGGAAAACTTACCTCTCACTTGACACTTACAGCATACAAATCTATGTGAAAATGAAAGAGACGAAGAACCTAATTGGTCTTGTCCTAATCCTCAATTAAAGTACTGCTGTTTACGAAGTAGACATTTCCATTATTGTAGTGTAACAAGTCGTTTATCAACACTAATATCATGCTATTATAAGGGAATAGCTTTTGTGTAATCAACAATGTATGTCTACCAGTTCATTGTATGAAACGCTTGATCGAGTAGATAAAGGAAGGATTGTCTTTGTTCTGCAGACAAATAACTGAAGTTTTAGAAAATGTGGTACAAAATTCAGACACTTTATTGCATATGTATGTTTCGTACTATATTAATGTTCCTGATAATATATTTTATTCGACTGAATATATAGTATTAACCTGATCTTCAAACAATATAGAACTCGGTCTGTAAAAAGAATTTACCACGTCACGAAGATATATTAATGTACTTAGGAATAAAGAAACTCTAGGCGGAAGAAAAAATGGAACAAAATATTTGGTTATTGTTTGCAAAACAATAAAACTGAAAGCAATAAGAACATTGCTTTTAAGGTCCATTTATGTTTTTAAATGTGTATGGATTAAATTTAATTGATTCGCAAAGGAAATGCGGTACAAAATAGTATAAACAGCACGACGACCTTATACTAATGGTAATAATAATATCTTTAGCTCTTAACAGTTTTTATTCATTTGTTTATTTATGGCTTTTAGGCATCTCATGCTTAGGAGTTCAGGATGAACTAAAAACACACTATATTTATGCATTAAATGTCCACGAATTTTTTCACGCTATTTGATTTTAAAACATTAAGAAGATCCATTTTTAATTCGAAAGTGTAAAACCATACATTAATATTCCTTTTGTTGACTTTGTGCATATGCAGGATGCTCATATAGTATTTTAACTCAATGTAAGGGAATCAATAAAGGAAACAGAAAATTTATTCTCCAATAATTTTCCGGAGAATCTCGGAAAGTTACATATGAAAGATACATCTCTTCAACTAGATGTTCCTTACCAAATAACATACGCTAATTACGAAAATGAAAACCAAAATGTTCCATAATGTACCGATCTTTCTGGAAAAGACGTGCCACATATACCACTTAGCCCATATTTCATATAGTGACTAATATATTGTAATTTATGAAAAACTTTCGCGACAATTGGAAACGACTCCAGTACAGTACAGGGGCTGGATTAAATATCGTCTCTATGAAATTTGTGTTCGCAACGCAACGCAACGCAATATGATTCTTCAAACTCTTATAATTAGCGCACATCAGAGCAACTAAATTGAAAATTTTGCGTTACGTTGACGCAGTGCAACATGTAATCCGGCCCCAGGAGAAACCTGTAGCTGGGTGAAAAATACAGAATTTTGACAACCCCTACCATCTTTGTTCTTTGTTGTCACAAAATTCTTCAGGAAGACTAATTTCAGATGGAGTGGTAAAAGCACATTGTCTTTGTCAACAACAGATTCATGCAACACATTTTTGTCACTACGAATGAAGCTGTCTCTCGAAGGCCACTACATAATGGTCTTTCCTTGCCATACTATCCCAGTGACACAAGAAACATCAATATATTATGTATCCACTCTGCATTTCCATAACAAGCCCCAGAAAATTGAGTTCACCACAGATTCCCCATTTGTGGTTCGAATAGCCAATATACGAGGGTGGGCTGAAAAGTGTTGCCTGTTGATTAATATCTCGGGTTATAGTGAACATAATTTAATGAAATAAAAACAATGTGTACTTTGACATCTTGGCTTAAGTTCTGGAACATCACTTCTCCACAGTTACCATCCACTTTCACGCACTTTCTCCAACGACGCACCAGTCCTTCCATGGCATCACGGTACAAATCCTCAGCGGCGCAACGAGGCTGAGGGTGATGCTTTCCTGTACCAAATCGTCACAGGCGACGAATCGTGGGTCCACCACTATGACCCAACAATGAAGAGTCAGTCCATGGAATACCGTCAGTAAAGTTCTACCACTCCAAAAATTAAAGGTTTATCAATCTGCGGGAAAAGTCATACTGACTCTGTTTTTCGATGTGACTGGCGTTGTCCACACCAAGTTTCTTCCCAGGGGTATTACCGTGAACTCACAGTGGTACATCGAAACCTTAAAGAAGCTAAAGGCTCGACTGACACGCGTCAGGCCTGACAATGGAGCCCCTCTTCTTCCCCATGACAACGCCAGACCACACACCAGCAAGTTTACAAACAACACAGTATTGAAACTTGGATACCTGTCCTTCCATAGTCTCCATACAGCCCTGATCTTGCACCCAGCGACTTTTGCATCTTTTCTAAACTGAAGGAACATCTTAAGGGCAACCACTACTTATCACATGAGGACGTCCAACGTGCTGTGCGACCGTGGTGTCGGTCCAAAGGTAAAGATTTCTACCGTGATGCCATGGAAGGACTGGTGTCCCGTTGGAGGGGGTGCGCGAATATGTGGAAAAGTGATGTTCCAGAACTGAAGCCAAGATGCCACACTGTTCTTTATTTCATTAAATTATGTTCACTATAACCCGAGATATTAATCAACAGGCAAAATTT
The DNA here is from genome assembly GCA_022664845.1 of Lepisma saccharinum. Classification (NCBI taxonomy): domain Eukaryota; kingdom Metazoa; phylum Arthropoda; class Insecta; order Zygentoma; family Lepismatidae; genus Lepisma; species Lepisma saccharinum. The sequence continues at coordinate 11,360 of JAGDQP010031891.1, forward strand.
TTCAGCCCAGCCTCGTACTTCAGAAGTAGATTCATGTTCTCGTAGGTTTCTTTCAACTGAACCAAATGGGATGGGCCATTGGTATAGACGGTTTCTCGTTACCGTTATGCAAGAGAACAGTTTTGAAACTTGTTTTGAGGAATCTATAGAAATCCGCCATTCTTCCGGATTGTGAATTATTTCGAATTCTGTAAGCAGCCTATTTATGTCATTATAATATACCAGACTATCTGTCACTGGGAAAAAAGTGGAGAGACTGTCGTTTACGGAATGATATACTAATGTTTTATTTTAGCAGTGTTTTTCTTTCTCACGAGACCCAAGTAATTCAGCTTCCCGTTTTGAAAGATTTATATATCTTACAAGATCGTTCAATGCGTGTAATCAAGATCTTCTGGATCTGTTTGTTTGTCACTACTATCTTTGTTTCTTCTTCCAGTGTCCATTCCGCTGCTGGTTTTGGAACTGGAAGAGACCCAGAATGCGGAACTGAGCGTATTGTAGATTCCAACTTTGGATTTGCAACAGTGTGTTTGGATTTACTTGAGATTCCTGTTACTTTCGTTAAACAAAAGTTGCAGTCTGTTTTGTGGTCTCTAGGTTCCCCCCACAACTGTGGTACGTCAAATGCCATAGCTGGGTAAATTCCATGCAACCAGTCCCTTAAATAGCGGGAGCAACTTAAGAAACACTTCTGTGGTGCCCGACTTACCCTCGTCTATCTTTGATTCAAAATACAACTCGTACGCCTTCTTGACGAGAGGCGATATGGGATGTCTTTGGGACTTAGTCGTAAACTTACCACACACACATAACAGAACAGGTTTAGTGAATTAACACACTTTCTAGATATCGCTGAACACAAGAAGCACCCAAACATGCACAAATAGTATTCTTCACGTAGGGAAATTTGCACTACACGCAATGCCAGAACAGACATTGCGTGATCACACTAGCGACATACTGACGCTAATAACTGCAACTTTAGGATACCTCTACAGCGTGGCAATCTACCACTTCCCAATACACTCTTCCCCTCTGAAATATCGATAACAATAGTTCTAGGAAAAGGATGTGCTGATCAGCGCTGCGACAACAATAAAATGCACCCGTGCGCTGATAAAATTGCATTTCCAGGGAAAAGTTTAGGTGATAGCGAAAGTATGGTTTCATTATCGTCATATGAGCACTGAAATCCATAGGAATCACATGTTTTTGTCCTGCGGCAATTTTCATTGTCACACAGTGGAATCAAAGGATGTACAAATGGAATTTTATTTCATGCCACATAAGTTACAGCATTTCAGTCCAAACTGCTGTTTTCGAATTTGTAATTCCACCACGCGAAGTCTTCTCTTGAATGTCCTGTGACATCCGGTTATCGTTCGCATAGTTCCAAGATGAAATGTTAAGAGGGATAATGTCTGAAAAACTTGGAGATCGTAATACCTCTTGTGATGACGCCATGTTTACTTTCATCATGGAAGAATCTTTGTCTACAAAAAAAAAACCTTTGTTGATAATATTGAATCATCTTGAAGAACTTTAGCGTTAAACAACACACAATTACGTAAACACTAGTTTTATATTTGACAAGTAAAGTACAGAGATTTTATGTGTAATCGCCTTTTTTGCTCTTTCGAATTATTTCAATATTGTCATTCTCCGGCATCTTTCCGTTTCTCTGTCGGAACTCATATCTTTAAGAAGTTCTTAAGTCAGAGTTCTTCACACTGTTTGGCTCTTAGCCCGGTAAAATATTTGTGTTGTTTCGAGAAACTTACCCATATATTTTTAATGCAAATTTTAAACACTATTTCCCCGTTGTGAACGGCAACGAAATAATTAGGTAAGTTTCTTATTTCCTGTTTAGTTAATAAATAGAAAAATGAAGGTAAACTGTTTCACACGTAAGTGAATTATTATTATTAACGTCCTAAACGAGCTGGTGTGCTTATAACACCTACAATTTTTCTTAAAATAGACTCCAAACTACTCCGGTCAATGGACCATAGTGGGATTTGAACCCGTGAACACACGCACAGAAAACGCTCTAACCTTTCGGTCACCCCGAGATCTGTTTTACACGCAATCTATATATATATGACTGAACAAGTTATGTCATGAGTATAAAACCAGAAGAGTTACAAATAACAATATTGAAACCATCAGAACTAACAAAACATCAACACACCACCATACTATCTTGTACGTACCAAAAAATTACAATAAATCTCCTACATATATTAAAAAAGAAAAACAAAGAAGACGGTTTAAAAAAATGTTTTGTGTTGGTTAGAAAGTATAAATGACAATGATGTAGGAGCAATATTATATAAATAATTTGATATGGATAATCAGAAAACAGCAAACTAATGATAATTCGGGAATAAGACTCACACACAAGCTGAAACTTCTTTGAGTCAAAATGTTGTGTAAACTTGTCATGAACAAAGTTAAGTAAATTTTAATTTCAAATAAATAAATCACAATCATATTCGATTCACTACTGGATGAGACCTCTCCCCGGAGGGAGGAGATTGGTGTACTGCTCCCACGCTGACCAGACAGGTTGGGAGAAGAGAGCCGAAACTCTCACTGTGATCACCACTATCTTTAAATCATATCAGCTCCCCAATTGCATCACGATGCTGGGTGGGCACCGTTCCAGACCCACACGTATATATCTATATAAAGTCAAGTGAAGTGTATATATAAAGCCTAGTAATAATTTATTGGTTTATTTTTATAGTAATTAACAACATCGAACTGTGTAAAATATTTTAATAAAACGTTAACTAAAGAACTAAGGAGAAACTATACAAAGTACTTGAATGTGCAGTAAATATTGCAAATGTTCAGAATTGAGATAATTTGTTTTAGAAAAGATACATAAATCAGAACAAAGTGTTTGCAGCGGTCTTTTGTACACTTAACAGAAACATTTAAAGAACAAAATAAAGTTTTTATTAAGAACAAACACATACACATTAACAAGTTATATTTAGGATTCTTGTTTAAACTAACTTGTTTAAACTAACTTGTTTAAATCCTTTTTACAGTACAATATAAAACATACAAAACAGAGATCATATCTAAGAAGACCACTACCAACACCACATTAATGGTAATTTCTCGAAAGTTATTAAAGAAACTGGCCTACGCGTACACTATTGTAAAGCTAAATGTTAAAGTTTAATTCTCCAAAATTTCCTACTCTCAGCTAAGGCTTCACTGATCACTTAATTACAACAATTATTTTTCGTTCCGTCCCAATTGTTGTTACTATTTTTCTAACAAAAAAACTTACTGATGGGGCAAAAAAAGAATTATATATTTTTTCTTCCATCATGATTTGAATGTTAAAATATGTGCACATGCAAATCTTGGTCACTCGAGTGTAATTACTTTGGGAGATATCGAAAAGTCAAATTCTGTCTGTGGAAAGTGATCAAACGGTTTGGAAATATCGGTATGTCCTTAAATTGGTGAAATAAATGCAAGGCAAATACACAGTAATAGGTACTAGGTGGAAGACGCTACCTATAGAAGAGTATGTTCTTCATGGCCACCATGTTGAATTCCGCCACATTGAATCTTGATTGATTTTTGTAAATGGGAAGGAGGTCGTATAATATGTCATTAAGGGCTAGAATTTTACGAGAAATACATTTCTGAAGTCATCTTTACTGTAAATGTAGTAGTATTGTGGGAGATAGGAGTATGTGGCACTAGTTTGGGATAATGATACAACAGCCTAAAAAATATTTTGTTTTGAAATAACAAAGAAAATGAAACCCAAATGCATAAAAATTTTCCTGGCTCTATAGTACTCTATCCATGTGGATTTGTATTAATGTTGGTTTCATTTCTTCCGTTATTTGAGAATGAAATGGTTGTTAGGCTATTACACCATTAAAAAGATTATAACTGACTTCACAATCATATTTCTCGTGAAATTTCAGTCCAGAATGACATTGTTACCGCCCATACAATTCATTTTACCTTATCTAACACAGAATAACATATTTCACGATCCCCTTCCCATTTAAAAAAAACAATCGATATCCAATATAGCTGACTTCAAGATGGCGGCTATGAAGAATATACCTTCTAACAGATAGCATCTCCCACCCAGTACCTATTACTATGTATTTGCCTTCCATTTCTTTCACCAATATAAGAACATAACGATATTTCCACAGTTTTGGATCATTTTCTACAGACAGAATTCGACGTTAATATCATCGATATCTCCCAAAGTAATTGCGCTCGAGTGACCAAAATTTGCATACTTTGACTGTCTAATAATGATGGAAGAATATATATATATATAATTCTTTTTCGCCCCATCAGTATGGTTGCTTTTAAGGCGTCTAGACTCAACACGCATATCGTTATTTCGGAATCGTTTTAGTAAGAAATAATATTTATAGCCTTCCCCCACTATACAAACTTCAACAATTCACCTTTTATTCATGGTTTATAAGATATCAGTATTTTGTTTTGATGTACGTACGTAAAAATAAAATAAAATAAGACAAATATCAACAGGTGTGTTGTTATTAATACTTGTATCAGTTAATCTGGTCACTAGGACATTAACAAGTACAGCTATACTTTTATTGGTTGTTATAGTGGGATATTTAACTTTATTTCAAACAAATCATTATTTTTACATGATTTTGATAATTTACTGTTTATGGTAGATTTAAGATATTTTAATATTATTCGAAAGTTCTTTATCATAATGCATGTGCGGGTTATAAACTTTAATAAAAGTATAGACTTTTGACAAGTGAATTATCTGTACAGCTAACGCACTATACACCTTATCAAAACGATATAGTTCTCTACTAAATGATTCATCAGGAACGTAATACATTCAGCTCAGTCATAATGCATACAGACATAATGTTCACAATTTTGTATATTATAGTGCCAGATTAATTAATATCAAACCAAATTTTAACAAAGAACAATAGGACATTTTTAGGTAATATTTTAACATTACTTCTCTTCCAGAGAATTTATGTTCCTCATTTGTTGCATACTTCCACAACTATATCAATCATCTCCTTTCTTTTAGACCGATAAAAATTTTGCAATACTTCTCCAAATTCTTGTAATAATATCCATAATGCATTGATTTGCTCGTGTAACGTAATGCCCCCCTCATAAAATAAATGTATGTATCCATTTATTTATTTCCGTGCTATTAACAGCTTAATATGTTCATATAGAAGGGTTACAAATGCACAAAAATACAGAAGGGTCAAATACTAATCTCCTATAAAGTACAAACGATAGATGAACAAACTAACTCTATTACTTATGGAACCCGCATGTTCATTGCCGCAGTAACAAACGTTCACCATTGCATTGTATCCTGGGCAACATCAAGCAAGTTTCCATCACGAACACCCACTTCCCGAAGATCTCTTCTAATATTGTCCTCTCAATGACGTCTCGGTTTTATCAATGGTCTCCTTCCATCCGGCCTTCCAACCAGGATAGAATGTAATCTTCGTTTTTCCCCATCCGAGCTACATGGCCTGCCCACGTTAGTCGTCGTGATTTCATTATTTTTACATCTGGTGAACCGTACAGTTTGTGGAGTTCTTCATTATGCAGTCTCCTCCATTCTCTAGTCATCTCGTCCCGTTTCGGCGCGTATATCTTTCTCAAAATCTTATTTTCAAACACACGTAATTTACGTTCATTTGCTAGGGTCGTACTCCAACTTTCGCAACCATAAAGTATTACCGGCAGAATTACCGTTCTGTATATTTTAAATTTCAATTTCCTTTATATTAATCGCGATGTTAGAAGTTTTTGGACTGAATAGAAACATGCGTTCCCCGATACTAAGCGGCATTTTATTTCTTCCATGACCTCATTTTTGCTTGTTACGTATGCTCCCAAGTATTTAAATTTGTTTACTTTCTCTATGATCTCATTCTTAATTCTTCTGTTTTTATTTCCTTCATTTTCTGTGTTTCGGCTTGTTATCATGTATTTTGTTCCCTCTAGGTTGAACTGTAGACCTATCTCATCGCACGCTTCAACTAAGACATTGGTGTTGCTTTGCAGTACATCTATATCGTCCCCTATTAAATCTACATCATTCGCGTATACGAACAGTTGATTCAAACCGTTCAATGATAGTCCTTTTTTGTCCCCTTTAATTTTTAAAATCGTATATTCTAACGCAAAGTTAAATAGTAGTGGTGACAAGGTATCGCCTTGTTTCAATCCGTTGCGAATATTGTAACTATCTGACATATTATTTATTACCTATCCGTACTCTGCATATGGGGTCGCTGAAACACATCTTCACTAGTTGAACCAGTTTTTTCGGATTCCAAATCGCATCAGGATACTGTATAACTTTTCCTTTTTGATAGAATCATATGCTTTCTTAAAATCAATGAATGGCTGGTGAACCGTCTCATTGTAATCCCATTCCTTCTTCACAATTTGTCTCAAGGCAAAAATCTGGTCCAATATGTATCTATTTCTTCTAAATCCAGAATGGTGATCTCCAACCATTTCATCTATATTTAGGCGTGTTAACAGAATATTACTTAATACTTTGTAACAGGTTGGAAGTAAGGAGATCCTGCGATAATTATTACAGTTCGATTTATCGCCAATTTTTGTAGATCGGAACTATTGTTGAGGTTTTCCATTCCTTTGGAAGCTCCTCCTTTCTCCATATAGCACTTATCAATTTATGCAGTTCCTTGATTAGTGTCGTTCCTCCCACTTTAATTAATTTGACTGGAATATTGTCTTTTCCTTGTGATTTGAAATTTTTCAATTTCTTTACCGACATTTCGATCTCGAACTCGCTAGGTTCGGGAATCCACGGTTCCGCGGTATGGATTTTAAATTCCTCTGTTTGTTCCCCGCATATACTCTAGATTGTGATGACAACGTAGAGACTGATGCACACGATGAAAACGATGTATATACTAGTAACAGTGATACGGCGATCGATCGCGAGGCAGGATCATCATCAGTAACGTCAGATCCCACAATCCCCTCCCCACAAAGTAAACGGCGTAAAGGGGAAGCAATGCCCGTGGAAAAGGTACACGCCATACTACATGAATTAAAATCCAAGTTATAAAAAGAAAACCATTATGAAAAGATTTCGCATTAGTGAACAGCAATATGATCTAGTGGTGCATAAAAATAATTACGAGTCACAGGAGAATAAAGCAAGATTGTTACGAAAATTGGTGTTCATGCGATTCAAGGAAGCTCAGGACGAATTACATGATAGTGATATACAACGTTATGGGTATCAATGTGCACGAGCTATTGGGTACACTGACTTTCAAGCAAACAAAGGGTTGCTTCAGAATTTTAAAAAACACCATTGGGAGACGTAAGATCACAAAATTTCAAACAAGATGACAAGCTGACGATGAACAACAAACTGCAAACTCATTAGAATTTCTAAATGAGGTTAACAGACTGATTCTCACATTCAGCAGAAAATATGTTTTCAATGCAGACCAATCCGGATTCGAAGAGGAGATGTATAAGAAAGGTACCCTGGCTATTCGTGGTAGCAAGACAGTTGTGGCACGAGCAACGTCCATCAATGCGCTGACCCACTCTTACACCATAATGCCGATTGTTAGTTTGGATGGGACTTTAGCGGGCAAATTATTTATTTTGTCCTGCGTGAAGTTGGGGGTTCTCTACACCCACCATTCAGCCCATGTGGACGAACTTACACGTACATCAAGGAATCTGTACGTCACTGCCAGCAAGAGTTTTAAAATGGGTCTGCAGGAACTGCGGCTTTGGTATGAACACTGCTTTGGCCCATAGCTTGTGACAATAACTTGCTTCTGGTGGACTCCTGGTCGGCGTATAAAAACCATGGTATTCTGGACCAAACTATCCCACCGGGAAAGTGTGTGACGTTGAAATTCATTCCACCGGGAGCCACTGGCCAAACTCAGCCATTGGACGTATGTTTTTTCCGTCCATACAAGACGTACTTTCGCACCATTTGTAGTTACGCTATTCGGGATGCCCGTTTGCAGGAGCAATTGCATGACAGACTGTTTCGCATTCGACTGCATGCAATCACCTTTCATCAGTTCGCCTCACCTTGATATACCACTACCAGTATGATTGTCTATGCATTTCATAGAAGAGGTTACTAATGTGTTCGTCCCGAACGCTTTATAGTTCCAAAGGAGTTTGCCTTTAATCTCACCGAGGCTACCTTCCGTCATCAATGTGACTTATTATTTTCAGTTACTGCTCGTGGTGCAAGATGTCAGTGTGTTTGAACCATTTCCTCAACATGGCAGATGTACATTTTGTGACGTGCAACACGTATGTTCCGTAGGAGTTTGGAGTTTGCATCACCCATGGGACCTTGCCGTTCCATCCATGCCACCTGTTTGAGGTAAGTCACTAGCAGTTCACTGTTATCTTTCTCCATTATTGGTGTTTGCTTTTTCGCATGCTACACACACGCACACACACACACACACTCACTCAAACACGCACACACAATAGACACTGTATTTACGCGACGTCGTTCTCTCTTGTGACATCTTGATATTTTTATACTTGGACCCGCATGCACCACTTCCGGAGCTTGTGCCCCCGCCCCCTGCCGTTGGCCACATTTTCCCATTACATACGTATTCCTTCTTTTTACCTTGTCTCTTCACTTCCAAAGATTCACGTTCCTTCTACCTCCAAAGATTCACGTGTCCGTTCCGTTATTCTGAACTTGCCTCCAATTCGCTTGTCTTTGATATCAGTTCCCCCCCTGTGGTGGCCACTACTAGCTAATATTTTGTATACGGTTTTTAGTGAGCAGGGGATTCCAGTGCAACCAACGATTTTATGCTTTTCCGACCTCGCACTCAGATGGGTTCCTTGTTAGCCATCGTTGCCTAATCAAACCAAGAGTTGTTTTTCTGTTGTTTATTCTCAACTACACGTTCCTTCACTGCGCTCTTAAGTCTTTCACGAAATGCCTCCGACATCTTACTTACATAATTTTCCTTATTAATATGATCTTTATTATTACGCGAGTCGGCTAAGATTTTGAACCTATTTGAGAGTTCGAGTTGGTAATCTGTTTTTATGCTCAGATTATTTAATCGTTTGACTTCGAATTTAAGTTGTTTTGGTCTCTTGATTTATCTCTTCGCGATGCATAACTTTTCCCTTACAGTTTTAATCACTAACTGATGGTCGGTGTCACCTTCCGCTCCTCTGTACGACCTAATGTCCATTATGTTGGTGTGTCTTCGCCAACCCACTAATACGTGATCGATCTGGTTGGAGTTTTGCCCTCCGAAGATACCCATCTGTATTTATTAATGTCTTTGTGTTCAAAGTACGTGCTCTTTACCAGTACGTTTTTTGAAATCGCGAAAGTTACCAGGCCTTTCTCCATTGTTGTCGGTCTTTTCATGAAGGCTGTGTTTGCATATAGTAGGTCTATATTTTCTTCCCTCCCTTCTTTTGCATTGAAATCACCCAACATAATTTTCGAATTATACTTCGGTATTCGGTCAAACAGCCTCTCTAGCTCATCGTAGAATAGTAGGGGGATAATGGGGATTCTAGCGCAATTTCACTCCTGACCCCATTTCACATATAAATTCCGCTGTTTAGAATAACTTTTTAAAATTCCCCTCCCCCAAAAGGAAGTATTCAAAGGAAAAAAAGATAGCACTTTATACCAATTTAACCATAAAGAACAATCACATTTGAACGCCTCAAAAAATACTGTTTCCTAGCGCAATTTCACCCCCTCAACACCCCACATACAAATCTCAAAATTAAATTACATCCAAGAAATTACCCTAGCGCAAAATAAAATTACATAAGGAACACAATCAAAGAGAACTTTATAACATTTAACCATAAAGAACAATCACATTTGAACGCCTGAAAAATACTGTTTCCGATATCGTTTGAATTTCGAAAATCGATCAATAAACAACGGAGTTATGGTCAAAAATGGAAACACATTTGTACCAAAAAAATCAGACTTTCTTCCGCATCTTCTTCTCTGGTAGATTACGAGCTAATGTCGAAGAGCGTTCCATTTTCTTTCTTCTAGGTCTTACGTTAGAGCTGGCCAAACTCTAGTGGCAGCCGACCCTTACTACCACATAAGAAGTAAAAGCTGATCGTGTATATATAGTAACAAATACACTAAGTATTGAATCTGTGAGAGTTGGAAGTATTAATTAAATATCAATTTTTGTATTTGTTAGTCTGGGAAAAAATT